>JANJXV010001037.1:0-221709 GCA_024803745.1 Megascapheus bottae | reverse complement strand
TTGAATTCACACACCTCCATTCTATGTCTTCACAAACTTCCATTCTATGACTTCACACACCTCCACTCTATGACTTCACACTCCTCCATTCTATGACTTCCCACACCTCCTTTCTATGACTTCACCCACCTCCATTCTATGACTTCACACCTGCATTCTGACTTCACACACCTCCATTCTGTGACTTTACACACCTCCATTCTGTGACTTCACACACCTCCATTCTATGACTTCACACACTTCCATTGTCACGTCACACACCTCCATTCTATGAGTTCACACAGCTCTATTCTATGACTTCACACATCTCCATTCTGACTTCACACACCTCCATTCTATGACTTCACAGACCTCGAATCTGTGACTTCACTCACCTCCACTCTATGACTTCACAGTCCTCCATTCTATGACTTCCCACACCTCCTTTCTATGACTTCACCCACCTCCATTCTATGACTTCACACCTCTATTCTGACTTCACACACCTCCATTCTGTGACTTCACACACCTCCATTATATGACTTCACACATCTCCATTCTATGACTTCACACACCTCCATTCTGTGACTTCACCCACCTCCATATTGTGACTTCACACACCTCCATTCTCCGACTTCACACCCCTCCAATTTGAGTTCACATACCCCCATGCTATGACTTCACAATCCTCCATTCTGTGACTTCACACACCTCCATTCTGTGACTTCACTAACCTCCATTCTATGACTTCACACACTTCCATTGTGACGCCAAACACCTCCGTTCTATGAGTTCACACACCTCCATTCTATGACTTCACACACCTCCATTCTGACTTCACACACCTCTGTTCTACGACTTCGCAAACCTACATTCTGTGTTCACACACCTCCATTCTATGACTTCATTGACCTCCACTCTATGACTTCACACTTCTACTTTCTATGACTTCCCACAACTAATTTCTATGACTTCACCCACCTCCATTCTATGACTTCACACCTCCATTCTGACTTCACACACCTCCATTCTGTGACTTCACAAACCTCCATTCTCTGAATTCACACACCTCCATTCTATGTCTTCACACACTTCCATTGCGACGTCACACACCTCCATTCTATGAGTTCACACACCTCCATTCTATGATTTCACACACCTCCATTCTATGACTTCACACACCTCAATTTCAGGACGTCACACCCCTCCATTTTGACTTCACACACTTGCATTCTGTGACTTCACACACCTCCATTCTATGACTTCACACACTTCCATTGCGACATCACACATCTCCTTTCTATGAGTTCACACACCTCCATTCTATGACTTCACACACCTCCATTCTGACTTCACACACCTCCATTCTATGACTTCACAGACCTCGAATCTGTGACTTCACTCACCTCCACTCTATGACTTCACATTCCTCCATTCTATGACTTCCCTCACCTCCTTTCTATGACTTCACCCACCTCCATTCTATGACTTCACACCTCCATTCTGACTTCACACACCTCCATTCTGTGACTTCACACACCTCCATTATATGACTTCACACACCTCCATTCTATGACTTCACAAACCTCCATTCTATGACTTCACACACCTCCATTCTGTGACTTCACACACCTCCATTCTATGACTTCACACACCTTCATTCTTACTTCACAAACATACTTTCTATGACTTCAAACACCTCCATTCTAGGACTTCACACACCTCCATTCTTTGACTTCACACACCTCCATTCTGTGTTCACACACCTCCATTCTGAGACTTCACACACCTCCATTCTGACTTCACACAACTCCATTCTATGACTTCACACACCTCCTTTCTTTGACGTCACACACCTCAATTTTATGACTTCACACACTTTCATTGTGACGTCACACACTTCCATTCTTTGATTTCACACACCTCCATTCTGACTTCACACACCTCCATTCTATGGCTTCACACACCTCCATTCTGAATTCACACAGCTCCATTCTGTGACTTCACAAAATTCCATTCTATGATTTCACACACCTCCATACTATGAATTCACACAACTCCATCTATGACTTCACACACCTCCATTCTGACTTCACACACCTCTATTCTATGACTCCGCACACCTCCATTCTGAGATCATACACCTCCATTCTATGACTTCATACCCGTCCATTCTGTGACTTCACACACCTCCATTCTATGACTTCACATACCTCCATTCTGTGACTTCACCCACCTCCATTCTGTGACTTCACACACCTCCATTCTCCGACTTTAAACCCTCCAATTTGACTTCACATACCTCCATTCTATGACTTCACAAACCTCCATTATGTGACTTCAGCCACCTCCATTCTGTGACTTCACAAACCTCCATTGTATGATTTCACACACCTCCATTCTATGACTTCACACACCTCCATTTTATGACGTCACACACCTCCATTTTGACTTCACACACCTCCATTATGTGACTTCACACACCTCCATTCTGTGACTTCACACACCTCCATTCTATGACTTCACACACCTTCATTGTATGACTTCACACACCTCCATTCTATGACTTCACACACGTCCATTCTATGATTTCACATACCTTCATGCTATTGCTTCACACACCTCCATTCTGTGAATTCACACACCTCCATTCGGAGTTCACACACCTCCATTCTGTGACTTCACAAACCTCCATTCTATGATTTCACACACCTCCATTCTATGACTTCACAAACGTCCATTCTATGATTTCACACACCTCCATTTTAGGATGTCACACACCTCCATTTTGACTTCCGTTCTATGACTTCACACACCTCCATTTTATGACGTTATGCACCTCCATTTTAACTTCACACACCTCCATTCTGTGACTTCACACACCTCCCTCCGTTGACTTCACACACCTTCATTGTATGACTTCACACATCTCCATTCTATGACTTCACACACCTTCACTGTATTACTTCACACACCTCCATTCTATGACTTCACCCACCTCCATTCTATGACTTCACACCTCCATTCTGACTTCACACACCTCCATTGTGTGACTTCACACACCTCCATTCTCCGACTTCACACCTCTCCAATTTGACTTCACATGCCTCCATTCTATGACTTCACAAACCTACATTCTGTGACTTCAGACACCTCCATTATATGACTTCACAAACCTCCATTCTATGATTTCACACACCTCCATTCTATGACTTCACACTCCTCCATTTTATGACGTCACACACCTCCATTTTGACTTCACACGCCTCCATTCTGTGACTTCACACACCTCCATTCTATGACTTCACACCCTTCCATTGTGACGTCACACACCTCCATTCTATGAATTCACAGACCTGCATTCTATGACTACACACCTTCATTCTGGCTTCACACACCTCAATTCTATGACTTCACAGACCTCAAATCTGTGACTTCACTGACCTTCACTCTATGACTTCACACTTCTCCATTCTATGACTTCCCACACCTCCATTCTATGACTTCACACACCTCCATTCTATGACTTCACACCTCCATTCTGACTTCACACGCCTCCATTCTGTGACTTCACACACCTCCAAGATATGACTTCACACACCTCCATTCTATGACTTCACACACCTCCATTCTGTGACTTCACACACCTCCATTCTCTGACTTCACACCTCTCCAATTTGACTTCACATACCTCCATTCTATGACTTCACAAACCTCCATTCTGTGACTTCACACACCTCCATTATGTGACTTCACACACCTCCCTTCGGTGACTTCACACACCTCCATTCTACGACATCACACACCTTTATTTATGACTTCACACACCTCCATTCTATGACTTCACACACTTCCATTCTATGATTTCACATACCTCCATGCTATGACTTCACACACCTCCATTCTGTGACTTCACACACCTCCATTCTGAGTTCACACACCTCCATTCTGTGACTTCACAAACCTCCATTCTATGATTTCACACACCTCCATTCTATGACTTCACACACCTCCATTTTAGGACGTCACACACCTCCATTCTGACTTCACAGACCTCCATTCTGTGACTTCACACATCTCGATTCTATGACTTCACACACTTCCATTGTGACGTCACACACCTCCATTCTATGAGTTCACACACCTCCATTCTATGACTTCACACACCTCCATTCTGACTTCACACATATCCATTCTATGACTTCACACACCTCCATTCTGTGACTTCACACATCTCCATTCTCCAACTTCACACCTCTCCAATTTGAATTCACATACCTCCATTCTATGACTTCACAAGCCTCCATTCTGTGACTTCACACACCTCCATTCTGTGACTTCACAAACGTCCATTCTATGATTTCACACACCTCCGTTCTATGACTTCACACACCTCCATTTTATGACGTTGCGCACCTCCATTTTAACTTTACACATCTCCATTTTGTGACTTCACACACGTCCTTTCGTTGACTTCACACATCTCCATTCTATGACTTCACACACCTTCATTGTATGACTTCACACACCTCCATTCTATGACTTCACCCACCTCCATTCTATGACTTCACACCTCCATTCTGAATTCACACACCTCCATTCTGTGACATCACACACCTCCATTCTCCGACTTCACACCTCTCCAATTTGACTTCACATGCCTCCATTCTATGACTTCACAAACCTCCATTCTGTGACTTCAGACACCTCCATTCTGTGACTTCACACACCTCCTTTCTATGACTTCACACACCTCCATTCTGTGACTTCACACACCTCCATTCTATAACTTCACACACCTTCATTCTTACTTCACAAACATACATTCTATGACTTCACACACCTCCATTCTATGACTTCACACAACTCCATTCTTTGACTTCACACACGTCCATTCTATGTACACACACCTCAATTCTGTGACTTCACAAGCCTCCATTCTGACTTCACACACCTCCGTTCTATGACTTCACACACCTCCGTTCTATGACTTCACACACATCCATTCTTTGACTTCACACACCTTAATTCTGAGTTGACACACCTCCATTCTGTGACTTCACAGACCTCCATTCTGACTTCACACAGCTCCGTTCTATGACTTCACACACCTCAATTCTTTGACGTCACACACTTCCATTCTATGACTTCACACACCTTCAATCTTACTTTACAAACATCCATTCTATAACTTGAAACACCTCCATTCTATGACTTCACACAATTCCATTCTGTGACTTCACACACCTCCATTCTATGACTTCACACACCTCCATTCTGTGACCTCACACACCTCCATTCTATGACTTCACACACTTCCATTGTGACGTCACACACCTCCATTCTATGAGTTCACACACCTCCATTCTGACTTCACACACCTCCATTCTATGACTTCACACACTTCCATTGTGACGTCACACAACTCCATTCTATGAGTTCACACAACTCCATTCTGTGACTTCACAAAACTCCATTCTATGATTTCAAACACCTCCATACTATGAGTTCACACAACTCCATCTAAGACTTCACACACCTCCATTCTAACTTCACACACCTCTATTCTATGACTTCGCACACCCCCATTCTGACATCACACACCTCCATTCTATGACTTCACAGACCTCGAAACTGCGACTGCACTCACCTGCACTCTATGACTTCACACTCCTCCATTCTATGACTTCCCACACCTCCTTTCTATGACTTCACACACCTTCATTCTTACTTTAGAAACATCCATTCTATGACTTCCCACACCTAAATTCTTTGACTTCACACCCCTCCATTCCACGAGTTCACACACCTCCATTCTATGAGTTCACACACCTCCATTCTATGACTTCACACACCTTCATTCTTAATTCATAAACATCCATTCTATGACTTCACACACCTCGATTCAATGACTTCGCAAACCTCCATTCTGTGACTTCACACACCTCCATTCTGAGTTCACACACCTCCATTCGATGACTTCACACACCTCCATTCTGACTTCACCCAACTCCATTCTATGACTTCACACACCTCCATTCTGGGACTTCACAAACCTCCATTCTATGACTTCACACAACTCCATACTATGACTTCACACACCTCCATTTTAGGACTTCACACACCTCCATTCTTTGTTCACACACCTCCATTCTGTGACTTCACAAACCTCCATTCTATGATTTCACACACCTCCATTCTATGACTTCACACACCTTCATTGTATGACTTCACACACTTCCATTGTATGACTTCACACACTTCCATTCTGTGACTTCACACACCTCTATTCTATGACTTCACACACCTCCATTCTGTGACTTCACACACCTCCATTCTATGACTTCACACACTTCCATTGCGACGTCACAAACCTCCATTCTATGAGTTCACACACCTCCATTCTGACTTCACACACTTCCATTCTGACTTCACACACTTCCGTTCTGAATTCACACAACTCCATTCTGTGACTTCACAAAACTCCATTCTATGATTTCAAACACCTCCATACTATGAGTTCACACAACTCCATCTAAGACTTCACACACCTCCATTCTGACTCACACACCTCTATTCTATGACTTTGCACACCCGTATTCTGACATCACACACCTCCATTCTGTGACTTCGCAGACCTCGAAACTGTGACTTCACTCACCTGCACTCTATGACTTCACACTCCTCCATTCTATGACTTCCCACACCTCCTTTCTATGACTTCACCCACCTCCATTCTATGACTTCACACCTGCATTCTGACTTCACACACCTCCATTCTGTGACTTTACACACCTCCATTCTATGACTTCACACACCTCCATTCTGTGACTTCACACAACTCCATTCTGAGGTCACACACCTCCATTCTGTGACTTCACAAACCTCCATTCTATGATTTCACACACCTCCATACTAAGACTTCACACTCCTCTTTTTAAGGACGTCACACAACTCCATTTTGACTTCACAGACCTCCATTCTGTGACTTCACACATCGCCATTCTCCAACTTCACACTTCTCCAATTTGAATTCACATACCTCCATTCTATGACTTCACAAACCTCCATTCTGTGACTTCACACACCTCCATTCTGTGACTTCACAAACGTCCATTCTATGATTTCATACACCTCCGTTCTATGACTTCACACACCTCCATTCTGTGACTTCACACATCTCCATTCTCGAACTTCACACTTCTCCAATTTGAATTCACACACCTCCATTCTTTGACTTCACAAACTTCCATTCTGTGACTTCACACACCTCCATTCTGTGACTTCACAAACGTCCATTCTATGATTTCACACACTTCCGTTCTATGACTTCAAACACCTCCATTTTATGACGTTACGCACCTCCATTTTAACTTCACACACCTCCATTATGTGACTTCACACACCTCCCTCCGTTGACTTCACACATCTCCATTCTATGACTTCACACACCTTCATTGTATGACTTCATACACCTGCATTCTATGACTTCACCCACCTCCATTCTATGACTTCACACCTCCATTCTGACTTCACACACCTCCATTCTGGAACTTCACACACCTCCATTCTCGACTTCACACCTCTCCAATTTGACTTCACATGCCTCCATTCTATGACTTCACAAACTTCCATTCTGTGTCTTCAGACACCTCCATTCTGTGACTTCACACACCTCCATTCTGTGACTTCACACACCTCCATTCTATGACTTCACACCCTTCCATTGTGACGTCAAACGCCTCCATTCTATGAATTCACAGACCTCCATTCTATGATTTCCCACACCTTCTTTCTATGACTTCACACACCTCCATTCTATGACTTCACACACCTCCATTTTAGGATGTCACACACCTCCATTTTGACTTCACACACCTCCATTCTGTGACTTCACACACCTCCATTCTATGACTTCACACACTTCCATTGTGACGTCACACACCTCCATTCTATGAGTTCACACACCTCATTCTATGACTTCGCCCACATTCATTATGACTTCACACACCTCCATTGTATGACTTCACAGACCTCGAATCTGTGACTTCACTCACCTCCACTCTATGACTTCATACTCCTCCATTCTATGACTTCACACACCTCATTTCTATGACTTCACCCACCTCCATTCTATGACTTCACACCTCCATTCTGACTTCACACACCTCCATTCTATGACTTCACACACCTCCATTCTGTGACTTCACACACCTCCATTCTCCGACTTCACACCTCTCCAATTTGACTTCACATACCTCCATTCTATGACTTCACAAACCTCCATTCTGTGACTTCACACACCTCCATTATGTGACTTCACACACCTCCCTTCGGTGACTTCACACACCTCCATTCTATGACTTCACACACCTTCATTGTATGACTTCACACACCTCCATTCTATGACTTCACACACGTCCATTCTATGATTTCACATATCTTCATGTTATGACTTCACACACCTCCATTCTGTGAATTCACACACCTCCATTCGGAGTTCACACACCTCCATTCTGTGACTTCACATACCTCCATTCTATGATTTCACACACCTCCATTCTATGACTTCACACACCTCCATTTTAGGACGTCTCGCACCTCCATTTTGACTTCTCACACCTCCATTCTGTGACTTCACACACATCCATTCTATGACTTCACACACTTCCATTGTGACGTCACACACCTCCATTTTATGAGTTCACACACCTCCATTCTGTGACTTCACACAAATCCAGTCTGACTTCACACACCTCCATTCTATGACTTCACAGACCTCGAATCTATGACTTCACTCACCTCCACTCTATGACTTTACACTCCTCCATTCTATGACTTCACACCTCCATTCTGATTTCACACACCTCCATTCTATGACTTCACACACCTCCATTATATGACTTCACACACCTCCGTTCTATGACTTCACATACCTCCATTCTATGATTTCACACACCTCCATTCTATGACTTCACACACCTCCATTTTAGGACGTCACGCACCTCCATTTTGACTTCTCACACCTCCATTCTGTGACTTCACACACATCCATTCTATGACTTCACACACTTCCATTGTGACGTCACACACCTCCATTTTATGAGTTCACACACCTCCATTCTGTGACTTCACACACATCCAGTCTGACTTCACACACCTCCATTCTATGACTTCACAGACCTCGAATCTATGACTTCACTCACCTCCACTCTATGACTTCACACTCCTCCATTCTATGACTTCACACCTCCATTCTGATTTCACACACCTCCATTCTATGACTTCACACACCTCCATTATATGACTTCACACACCTTCATTCTTACTGCACATACATTGTATGACTTCACACACTTCCATTGTATGACTTCACACACCTCCATTCTTTGACTTCACACACCTCCATTCTGTGTTCACACACCTCAATTCTGTGACTTCACACACCTCCATTCTTACTTCACACACCTGAATTCTATGACTTCACACACCTCCATTCTTTGACTTCACACACCTAAATTCTGAGTTGACACACCTCCATTCAGTGACTTCACACAACTCCATTCTGACTTCACACAGCTCCATTCTATGACTTCACACACCTCCATTCTTTGACGTCACACACCTCCATTCTATGACTTCACACACCTTCATTCTTTCTTTACAAACATCCATTCTATAACTTCATACACCTCCATTCTGTGACTCTACACACCTCCATTTTGTGACTTCACACAACTCCATTCTGTGATTTCACACACCTCCATTCTGTGACTTCACACACCTCCTTTCTATGACTTCACACACTTCCATTGTGACGTCACACACCTCCATTCTCTGAGTTCACACACCTCCATTCTGACTTCACACACCTCCATTCTATGACTTCACACACCTCCATTCTGAATTCACACAGCTCCATTCTGTGTCTTCACAAAACTCCATTCTATGATTTCACAAACCTCCATACTATGACTTCACACAACTCCATCTATGACTTCACAAACCTCCATTCTGACTTCACTCACCTCTATTCTATGACTTCGCATACCTCCATTCTGACATCACAAACCTCCATTCTATGACTTCACAGACCTCAAATCTGTGATTTCACTCACCTGCACTCTATGACTTCACGCTCCTCCATTCTATGAATTCCCACACCTCCTTTCTATGACTTCACCCGCCTCCAATCTATGACTACACACCTCCATTCTGACTTCACACACCTCCATTCTGTGACTTCACACACCTCCATTCTATGACTTCACACACCTTTATTCTTCCTTCAGAAACATCCATTCTATGACTTCGCACACCTCCTTTCTAGGACTTCACAAACCTCCATTCTGTGACTTCACACACCTCCATTCGGAGTTCACACAATTCCTTTCGGTGACTTCACACACCTCCATTCCGGACTTCACACACCTCCATTCTGTGGCTTCATACACTTCCATTCTATGACTTCACACACCCCCATTCTGTGAATTCATACACCTCCATTCTATGACCTCACACCCCCTCATTCTATGATTTCACACACATCCATTCTATGACTTCACACATCCATTATGACTTCACACACCTCCAATATATGACTTCAAACACCTCCATTTTGTGACTTCACACACCTCCATTCTATGACTTCATACCGTCCATTCTGTGACTTCACACACCTCCATTCTATGACTTCACACACTTCCATTCTATGACTTCACACACCTCCATTCTGTGACTTCACACACCTCCATTCTGAGGTCACACACCTCCATTCTGTGACTTCACAAACCTCCATTCTATGATTTCACACACCTCCATACTAAGACTTCACACACCTCTATTTAAGGACGTCACACAACTCCATTTTGACTTCACAGACCTCCATTCTGTGACTTCACACATCGCCATTCTCCAACTTCACACTTCTCCAATTTGAATTCACATACCTCCATTCTATGACTTCACAAACCTCCATTCTGTGACTTCACACACCTCCATTCTGTGACTTCACAAACGTCCATTCTATGATTTCACACACCTCCGTTCTATGACTTCACACAACTCCATTCTGTGACTTCACACATCTCCATTCTCGAACTTCACACTTCTCCAATTTGAATTCACACACCTCCATTCTTTGACTTCACAAACTTCCATTCTGTGACTTCACACACCTCCATTCTGTGACTTCACAAACGTCCATTCTATGATTTCACACACTTCCGTTCTATGACTTCACACACCTCCATTTTATGACGTTACGCACCTCCATTTTAACTTCACACACCTCCATTATGTGACCTCACACACCTCCCTCCGTTGACTTCACACATCTCCATTCTATGACTTCACACACCTTCATTGTATGACTTCATACACCTGCATTCTATGACTTCACCCACCTCCATTCTATGACTTCACACCTCCATTCTGACTTCACACACCTCAATTCTGGAACTTCACACACCTCCATTCTCGACTTCACACCTCTCCAATTTGACTTCACATGCCTCCATTCTATGACTTCACAAACTTCCATTCTGTGTCTTCAGACACCTCCATTCTGTGACTTCACACACCTCCATTCTGTGACTTCACACACCTCCATTCTATGACTTCACACCCTTCCATTGTGACGTCACACACCTCCATTCTATGAATTCACAGACCTCCATTCTATGACTTCCCACACCTTCTTTCTATGACTTCACACACGTCCATTCTATGACTTCACACACCTCCATTTTAGGATGTCACACCCCTCCATTTTGACTTCACACACCTCCATTCTGTGACTTCACACACCTCCATTCTATGACTTCACACACTTCCATTGTGACGTCACACACCTCCATTCTATGAGTTCACACACCTCATTCTATGACTTCGCCCACATTCATTATGACTTCACACACCTCCATTGTATGACTTCACAGACCTCGAATCTGTGACTTCACTCACCTCCACTCTATGACTTCATACTCCTCCATTCTATGACTTCACACACCTCATTTCTAGGACTTCACCCACCTCCATTCTATGACTTCACACCTCCATTCTGACTTCACACACCTCCATTCTATGACTTCACACACCTCCATTCTGTGACTTCACACACCTCCATTCTCCAACTTCACACCTCTCCAATTTGACTTCACATACCTCCATTCTATGACTTCACAAACTTCCATTCTGTGACTTCACACACCTCCATTATGTGACTTCACACACCTCCCTTCGGTGACTTCACACACCTCCATTCTATGACTTCACACCCCTTCATTGTATGACTTCACACACCTCCATTCTATGACTTCACACACTTCCATTCTATGATTTCACATACCTCCATGCTATGACTTCACACACCTCCATTCTGTGACCTCACACACCTCCATTCTGAGTTCACACACCTCCATTCTGTGACTTCACAAACCTCCATTCTATGAGTTCACACACCTCCATTCTATGAGTTCACACACCTCCATTCTGACTTCACACATATCCATTCTATGACTTCACACACCTCCATTCTGTGACTTCACACACCTCAATTCTCCAACTTCACACCTTTCCAATTTGAATTCACACACCTCCATTCTATGTCTTCACAAACTTCCATTCTATGACTTCACACACCTCCACTCTATGACTTCACACTCCTCCATTCTATGACTTCCCACACCTCCTTTCTATGACTTCACCCACCTCCATTCTATGACTTCACACCTGCATTCTGACTTCACACACCTCCATTCTGTGACTTTACACACCTCCATTCTGTGACTTCACACACCTCCATTCTATGACTTCACACACTTCCATTGTCACGTCACACACCTCCATTCTATGAGTTCACACAGCTCTATTCTATGACTTCACACATCTCCATTCTGACTTCACACACCTCCATTCTATGACTTCACAGACCTCGAATCTGTGACTTCACTCACCTCCACTCTATGACTTCACAGTCCTCCATTCTATGACTTCCCACACCTCCTTTCTATGACTTCACCCACCTCCATTCTATGACTTCACACCTCTATTCTGACTTCACACACCTCCATTCTGTGACTTCACACACCTCCATTATATGACTTCACACATCTCCATTCTATGACTTCACACACCTCCATTCTGTGACTTCACCCACCTCCATATTGTGACTTCACACACCTCCATTCTCCGACTTCACACCCCTCCAATTTGAGTTCACATACCCCCATGCTATGACTTCACAATCCTCCATTCTGTGACTTCACACACCTCCATTCTGTGACTTCACTAACCTCCATTCTATGACTTCACACACTTCCATTGTGACGCCAAACACCTCCGTTCTATGAGTTCACACACCTCCATTCTATGACTTCACACACCTCCATTCTGACTTCACACACCTCTGTTCTACGACTTCGCAAACCTACATTCTGTGTTCACACACCTCCATTCTATGACTTCATTGACCTCCACTCTATGACTTCACACTTCTACTTTCTATGACTTCCCACAACTAATTTCTATGACTTCACCCACCTCCATTCTATGACTTCACACCTCCATTCTGACTTCACACACCTCCATTCTGTGACTTCACAAACCTCCATTCTCTGAATTCACACACCTCCATTCTATGTCTTCACACACTTCCATTGCGACGTCACACACCTCCATTCTATGAGTTCACACACCTCCATTCTATGATTTCACACACCTCCATTCTATGACTTCACACACCTCAATTTCAGGACGTCACACCCCTCCATTTTGACTTCACACACTTGCATTCTGTGACTTCACACACCTCCATTCTATGACTTCACACACTTCCATTGCGACATCACACATCTCCTTTCTATGAGTTCACACACCTCCATTCTATGACTTCACACACCTCCATTCTGACTTCACACACCTCCATTCTATGACTTCACAGACCTCGAATCTGTGACTTCACTCACCTCCACTCTATGACTTCACATTCCTCCATTCTATGACTTCCCTCACCTCCTTTCTATGACTTCACCCACCTCCATTCTATGACTTCACACCTCCATTCTGACTTCACACACCTCCATTCTGTGACTTCACACACCTCCATTATATGACTTCACACACCTCCATTCTATGACTTCACAAACCTCCATTCTATGACTTCACACACCTCCATTCTGTGACTTCACACACCTCCATTCTATGACTTCACACACCTTCATTCTTACTTCACAAACATACTTTCTATGACTTCAAACACCTCCATTCTAGGACTTCACACACCTCCATTCTTTGACTTCACACACCTCCATTCTGTGTTCACACACTTCCATTCTGAGACTTCACACACCTCCATTCTGACTTCACACAACTCCATTCTATGACTTCACACACCTCCTTTCTTTGACGTCACACACCTCAATTTTATGACTTCACACACTTTCATTGTGACGTCACACACTTCCATTCTTTGATTTCACACACCTCCATTCTGACTTCACACACCTCCATTCTATGGCTTCACACACCTCCATTCTGAATTCACACAGCTCCATTCTGTGACTTCACAAAATTCCATTCTATGATTTCACACACCTCCATACTATGAATTCACACAACTCCATCTATGACTTCACACACCTCCATTCTGACTTCACACACCTCTATTCTATGACTCCGCACACCTCCATTCTGAGATCATACACCTCCATTCTATGACTTCATACCCGTCCATTCTGTGACTTCACACACCTCCATTCTATGACTTCACATACCTCCATTCTGTGACTTCACCCACCTCCATTCTGTGACTTCACACACCTCCATTCTCCGACTTTAAACCCTCCAATTTGACTTCACATACCTCCATTCTATGACTTCACAAACCTCCATTATGTGACTTCAGCCACCTCCATTCTGTGACTTCACAAACCTCCATTGTATGATTTCACACACCTCCATTCTATGACTTCACACACCTCCATTTTATGACGTCACACACCTCCATTTTGACTTCACACACCTCCATTATGTGACTTCACACACCTCCATTCTGTGACTTCACACACCTCCATTCTATGACTTCACACACCTTCATTGTATGACTTCACACACCTCCATTCTATGACTTCACACACGTCCATTCTATGATTTCACATACCTTCATGCTATTGCTTCACACACCTCCATTCTGTGAATTCACACACCTCCATTCGGAGTTCACACACCTCCATTCTGTGACTTCACAAACCTCCATTCTATGATTTCACACACCTCCATTCTATGACTTCACAAACGTCCATTCTATGATTTCACACACCTCCATTTTAGGATGTCACACACCTCCATTTTGACTTCCGTTCTATGACTTCACACACCTCCATTTTATGACGTTATGCACCTCCATTTTAACTTCACACACCTCCATTCTGTGACTTCACACACCTCCCTCCGTTGACTTCACACACCTTCATTGTATGACTTCACACATCTCCATTCTATGACTTCACACACCTTCACTGTATTACTTCACACACCTCCATTCTATGACTTCACCCACCTCCATTCTATGACTTCACACCTCCATTCTGACTTCACACACCTCCATTGTGTGACTTCACACACCTCCATTCTCCGACTTCACACCTCTCCAATTTGACTTCACATGCCTCCATTCTATGACTTCACAAACCTACATTCTGTGACTTCAGACACCTCCATTATATGACTTCACAAACCTCCATTCTATGATTTCACACACCTCCATTCTATGACTTCACACTCCTCCATTTTATGACGTCACACACCTCCATTTTGACTTCACACGCCTCCATTCTGTGACTTCACACACCTCCATTCTATGACTTCACACCCTTCCATTGTGACGTCACACACCTCCATTCTATGAATTCACAGACCTGCATTCTATGACTACACACCTTCATTCTGGCTTCACACACCTCAATTCTATGACTTCACAGACCTCAAATCTGTGACTTCACTGACCTTCACTCTATGACTTCACACTTCTCCATTCTATGACTTCCCACACCTCCATTCTATGACTTCACACACCTCCATTCTATGACTTCACACCTCCATTCTGACTTCACACGCCTCCATTCTGTGACTTCACACACCTCCAAGATATGACTTCACACACCTCCATTCTATGACTTCACACACCTCCATTCTGTGACTTCACACACCTCCATTCTCTGACTTCACACCTCTCCAATTTGACTTCACATACCTCCATTCTATGACTTCACAAACCTCCATTCTGTGACTTCACACACCTCCATTATGTGACTTCACACACCTCCCTTCGGTGACTTCACACACCTCCATTCTACGACATCACACACCTTTATTTATGACTTCACACACCTCCATTCTATGACTTCACACACTTCCATTCTATGATTTCACATACCTCCATGCTATGACTTCACACACCTCCATTCTGTGACTTCACACACCTCCATTCTGAGTTCACACACCTCCATTCTGTGACTTCACAAACCTCCATTCTATGATTTCACACACCTCCATTCTATGACTTCACACACCTCCATTTTAGGACGTCACACACCTCCATTCTGACTTCACAGACCTCCATTCTGTGACTTCACACATCTCGATTCTATGACTTCACACACTTCCATTGTGACGTCACACACCTCCATTCTATGAGTTCACACACCTCCATTCTATGACTTCACACACCTCCATTCTGACTTCACACATATCCATTCTATGACTTCACACACCTCCATTCTGTGACTTCACACATCTCCATTCTCCAACTTCACACCTCTCCAATTTGAATTCACATACCTCCATTCTATGACTTCACAAGCCTCCATTCTGTGACTTCACACACCTCCATTCTGTGACTTCACAAACGTCCATTCTATGATTTCACACACCTCCGTTCTATGACTTCACACACCTCCATTTTATGACGTTGCGCACCTCCATTTTAACTTTACACATCTCCATTTTGTGACTTCACACACGTCCTTTCGTTGACTTCACACATCTCCATTCTATGACTTCACACACCTTCATTGTATGACTTCACACACCTCCATTCTATGACTTCACCCACCTCCATTCTATGACTTCACACCTCCATTCTGAATTCACACACCTCCATTCTGTGACATCACACACCTCCATTCTCCGACTTCACACCTCTCCAATTTGACTTCACATGCCTCCATTCTATGACTTCACAAACCTCCATTCTGTGACTTCAGACACCTCCATTCTGTGACTTCACACACCTCCTTTCTATGACTTCACACACCTCCATTCTGTGACTTCACACACCTCCATTCTATAACTTCACACACCTTCATTCTTACTTCACAAACATACATTCTATGACTTCACACACCTCCATTCTATGACTTCACACAACTCCATTCTTTGACTTCACACACGTCCATTCTATGTACACACACCTCAATTCTGTGACTTCACAAGCCTCCATTCTGACTTCACACACCTCCGTTCTATGACTTCACACACCTCCGTTCTATGACTTCACACACATCCATTCTTTGACTTCACACACCTTAATTCTGAGTTGACACACCTCCATTCTGTGACTTCACAGACCTCCATTCTGACTTCACACAGCTCCATTCTATGACTTCACACACCTCAATTCTTTGACGTCACACACTTCCATTCTATGACTTCACACACCTTCAATCTTACTTTACAAACATCCATTCTATAACTTGAAACACCTCCATTCTATGACTTCACACAATTCCATTCTGTGACTTCACACACCTCCATTCTATGACTTCACACACCTCCATTCTGTGACCTCACACACCTCCATTCTATGACTTCACACACTTCCATTGTGACGTCACACACCTCCATTCTATGAGTTCACACACCTCCATTCTGACTTCACACACCTCCATTCTATGACTTCACACACTTCCATTGTGACGTCACACAACTCCATTCTATGAGTTCACACACCTCCATTCTGTGACTTCACAAAACTCCATTCTATGATTTCAAACACCTCCATACTATGAGTTCACACAACTCCATCTAAGACTTCACACACCTCCATTCTAACTTCACACACCTCTATTCTATGACTTCGCACACCCCCATTCTGACATCACACACCTCCATTCTATGACTTCACAGACCTCGAAACTGCGACTGCACTCACCTGCACTCTATGACTTCACACTCCTCCATTCTATGACTTCCCACACCTCCTTTCTATGACTTCACACACCTTCATTCTTACTTTAGAAACATCCATTCTATGACTTCCCACACCTAAATTCTTTGACTTCACACCCCTCCATTCCACGAGTTCACACACCTCCATTCTATGAGTTCACACACCTCCATTCTATGACTTCACACACCTTCATTCTTAATTCATAAACATCCATTCTATGACTTCACACACCTCCATTCAATGACTTCGCAAACCTCCATTCTGTGACTTCACACACCTCCATTCTGAGTTCACACACCTCCATTCGATGACTTCACACACCTCCATTCTGACTTCACCCAACTCCATTCTATGACTTCACACACCTCCATTCTGGGACTTCACAAACCTCCATTCTATGACTTCACACAACTCCATACTATGACTTCACACACCTCCATTTTAGGACTTCACACACCTCCATTCTTTGTTCACACACCTCCATTCTGTGACTTCACAAACCTCCATTCTATGATTTCACACACCTCCATTCTATGACTTCACACACCTTCATTGTATGACTTCACACACTTCCATTGTATGACTTCACACACTTCCATTCTGTGACTTCACACACCTCTATTCTATGACTTCACACACCTCCATTCTGTGACTTCACACACCTCCATTCTATGACTTCACACACTTCCATTGCGACGTCACAAACCTCCATTCTATGAGTTCACACACCTCCATTCTGACTTCACACACTTCCATTCTGACTTCACACACTTCCGTTCTGAATTCACACAACTCCATTCTGTGACTTCACAAAACTCCATTCTATGATTTCAAACACCTCCATACTATGAGTTCACACAACTCCATCTAAGACTTCACACACCTCCATTCTGACTCACACACCTCTATTCTATGACTTTGCACACCCGTATTCTGACATCACACACCTCCATTCTGTGACTTCGCAGACCTCGAAACTGTGACTTCACTCACCTGCACTCTATGACTTCACACTCCTCCATTCTATGACTTCCCACACCTCCTTTCTATGACTTCACCCACCTCCAAATTATGACTACACACCTCCATTCTGTGACTTCACACACCTCCATTCTATGACTTCACACACCTCCATTCTGTGACTTCACACACCTCCATTCTATGACTTCACACACTTCCATTGCAATGTCACCAACCTCCATTCTATGAGTTCACACACCTCCATTCTGACTTCACACACCTCCATTCTATGACTTCACACACTTCCATTCTGAATTCACACAGCTCCATTCTGTGACTTCACAAAACTCCATTCTATGATTTCAAACACCTCCATTCTATGACTTCACACTCCTCCATTTTATGACGTCACACACCTCCATTCTGACTTCACACACCTCTATTCTATGACTTTGCACACCCCACTCTGACATCACACACCTCCATTCTGTGACTTCACACACCTCCATTCTATGACTTCACACCCTTCCATGTTGACGTCACACACCTCCATTCTGTGAATTCACAGACCTGCATTCTATGACTACACACACCTCCATTCTGACTTCACACACCTCAATTCTATGACTTCACAGACCTCAAATCTATGACTTCACTCACCTTCACTCTATGACTTCACACTCCTCCATTCTATGACTTCCCACACCTCCTTTCTATGTCTTCACACACCTCCATTCTATGACTTCACACACCTCCATTTTAGGATGTCACACACCTCCATTTTGACTTCACACACCTCCATTCTGTGACTTCACACACCTCCATTCTATGACTTTACACACTTCCATTGTGACGTCACACACCTCCATTCTATGAGTTCACACACCTCATTCTATGACTTCGCCCACCTCCATTCTGACTTCACACACCACCATTCTATGACTTCACAGACCTCGAATCTGTGACTTCACTCACCTCCACTCTATGTCTTCATACTCCTCCATTCTATAACTTCACACACCTCCTTTCTATGACTTCACACACCTCCATTCTATGACTTCACACCTCCATTCTGACTTCACACACCTCCATTCTGTGACTTCACACACCTCCATGATATGGCTTCACACACCTCCATTCTATGACTTCACACACCTCCATTCTGTGACTTCACACAGCTCCATTCTCCGACTTCACACCTCTCCAATTTGACTTCACATACCTCCATTCTATGACTTCAAAAACCTCCATTCTGGGACTTCACACACCTCCATTCTATGACTTCACACACCTCCATTCTGTGACTTCACACACCTCCATTCTATGACTTCACACACCTTCATTCTTACTTCACAAACATACATTCTATGACTTCACACACCTCCATTCTATGACTTCACACAACTCCATTCTTTGATTTCACACACGTCCATTCTATGTACACACACCTCAATTCTGTGACTTCACAAGCCTCCATTCTGACTTCACACACCTCCGTTCTATGACTTCACACACCTGCATTCTATGACTTCACACACATCCATTCTTTGACTTCACACACCATAATTCTGAGTTGACACACCTCCATTCTGTGACTTCACACACCTCCATTCTGACTTCACACAGCTCCATTCTATGACTTCACACACCTCAATTCTTTGACGTCACACACTGCCATTCTATGACTTCACACACCTTCATTCTTACTTTACAAACATCCATTCTATAACTTGAAACACCTCTATTCTATGACTTCACACAATTCCATTCTGTGACTTCACACACCTCCATTCTATGACTTCACACACCTCCATTCTGTGACCTCACACACCTCCATTCTATGACTTCACACGCTTCCATTGTGACTTCACACACCTCCATTCTATGACTTCACACACTTCCATTGTGACGTCACACACCTCCATTCTATGAGTTCACACACCTCCATTCTGTGACTTCACAAAACTCCATCCTATGATTTCAAACACCTCCATACTATGAGTTCACACAACTCCATCTAAGACTTCACACACCTCCATTCTAACTTCACACACCTCTATTCTATGACTTCGCACACCCCCATTCTGACATCACACACCTCCATTCTATGACTTCACAGACCTCAAATCTGTGAATTCACTCACCTTCACTCTATGACTTCACACTCCTCCATTCTATGACTTCCCACACCTCCATTCTATGACTTCACACACCTCCATTCTATGACTTCACACACCTCCATTTTAGGATGTCACACACCTCCATTTTGACTTCACACACCTCCATTCTGTGACTTCACACACCTCCATTCTATGACTTTACAAACTTCCATTGTGACGTCACACACCTCCATTCTATGAGTTCACACACCTCATTCTGTGACTTCGCCCACCTCCATTCTGAATTCACACACCACCATTCTATGATTTCACAGACCTCGAATCTGTGACTTCACTCACCTCCACTCTATGTCTTCATACTCCTCCATTCTATGACTTCACACACCTCCTTTCTATGACTTCACACACCTCCATTCTATGACTTCACACCTCCATTCTGACTTCACACACCTCCATTCTGTGACTTCACACACCTCCAAGATATGACTTCACACACCTCCATTCTATGACTTCACACACCTCCATTCTGTGACTTCACACACCTCCATTCTATGACTTCACACACTTCCATTGCAATGTCACCAACCTCCATTCTATGAGTTCACACACCTCCATTCTGACTTCACACACCTCCATTCTATGACTTCACACACTTCCATTCTGAATTCACACAGCTCCATTCTGTGACTTCACAAAACTCCATTCTATGATTTCAAACACCTCCATTCTATGACTTCACACTCCTCCATTTTATGACGTCACACACCTCCATTCTGACTTCACACACCTCTATTCTATGACTTTGCACACCCCACTCTGACATCACACACCTCCATTCTGTGACTTCACACACCTCCATTCTATGACTTCACACCCTTCCATGTTGACGTCACACACCTCCATTCTGTGAATTCACAGACCTGCATTCTATGACTACACACACCTCCATTCTGACTTCACACACCTCAATTCTATGACTTCACAGACCTCAAATCTATGACTTCACTCACCTTCACTCTATGACTTCACACTCCTCCATTCTATGACTTCCCACACCTCCTTTCTATGTCTTCACACACCTCCATTCTATGACTTCACACACCTCCATTTTAGGATGTCACACACCTCCATTTTGACTTCACACACCTCCATTCTGTGACTTCACACACCTCCATTCTATGACTTTACACACTTCCATTGTGACGTCACACACCTCCATTCTATGAGTTCACACACCTCATTCTATGACTTCGCCCACCTCCATTCTGACTTCACACACCACCATTCTATGACTTCACAGACCTCGAATCTGTGACTTCACTCACCTCCACTCTATGTCTTCATACTCCTCCATTCTATAACTTCACACACCTCCTTTCTATGACTTCACACACCTCCATTCTATGACTTCACACCTCCATTCTGACTTCACACACCTCCATTCTGTGACTTCACACACCTCCATGATATGGCTTCACACACCTCCATTCTATGACTTCACACACCTCCATTCTGTGACTTCACACAGCTCCATTCTCCGACTTCACACCTCTCCAATTTGACTTCACATACCTCCATTCTATGACTTCAACAACCTCCATTCTGGGACTTCACACACCACCATTCTATGACTTCACACACCTCCATTCTGTGACTTCACACACCTCCATTCTATGACTTCACACACCTTCATTCTTACTTCACAAACATACATTCTATGACTTCACACACCTCCATTCTATGACTTCACACAACTCCATTCTTTGATTTCACACACGTCCATTCTATGTACACACACCTCAATTCTGTGACTTCACAAGCCTCCATTCTGACTTCACACACCTCCGTTCTATGACTTCACACACCTGCATTCTATGACTTCACACACATCCATTCTTTGACTTCACACACCATAATTCTGAGTTGACACACCTCCATTCTGTGACTTCACACACCTCCATTCTGACTTCACACAGCTCCATTCTATGACTTCACACACCTCAATTCTTTGACGTCACACACTGCCATTCTATGACTTCACACACCTTCATTCTTACTTTACAAACATCCATTCTATAACTTGAAACACCTCTATTCTATGACTTCACACAATTCCATTCTGTGACTTCACACACCTCCATTCTATGACTTCACACACCTCCATTCTGTGACCTCACACACCTCCATTCTATGACTTCACACGCTTCCATTGTGACTTCACACACCTCCATTCTATGACTTCACACACTTCCATTGTGACGTCACACACCTCCATTCTATGAGTTCACACACCTCCATTCTGTGACTTCACAAAACTCCATTCTATGATTTCAAACACCTCCATACTATGAGTTCACACAACTCCATCTAAGACTTCACACACCTCCATTCTAACTTCACACACCTCTATTCTATGACTTCGCACACCCCCATTCTGACATCACACACCTCCATTCTATGACTTCACAGACCTCAAATCTGTGAATTCACTCACCTTCACTCTATGACTTCACACTCCTCCATTCTATGACTTCCCACACCTCCATTCTATGACTTCACACACCTCCATTCTATGACTTCACACACCTCCATTTTAGGATGTCACACACCTCCATTTTGACTTCACACACCTCCATTCTGTGACTTCACACACCTCCATTCTATGACTTTACAAACTTCCATTGTGACGTCACACACCTCCATTCTATGAGTTCACACACCTCATTCTGTGACTTCGCCCACCTCCATTCTGAATTCACACACCACCATTCTATGATTTCACAGACCTCGAATCTGTGACTTCACTCACCTCCACTCTATGTCTTCATACTCCTCCATTCTATGACTTCACACACCTCCTTTCTATGACTTCACACACCTCCATTCTATGACTTCACACCTCCATTCTGACTTCACACACCTCCATTCTGTGACTTCACACACCTCCAAGATATGACTTCACACACCTCCATTCTATGACTTCACACACCTCCATTCTGTGACTTCACACACCTCCATTCTCCGAATTCACACCTCTCCAATTTGACTTCACATACCTCCATTCTATGACTTCACAAACCTCCATTCTGTGACTTCACACACCTCCATTATGTAACTTCACACACCTCCCTTCGGTGACTTCACACACCTCCATTCTATGACATCACACACCTTCATTGTATGACTTCACACACCTCCATTCTATGACTTCACACACTTCCATTCTATGATTTCACATACCTCCATGCTATGACTTCACACACCTCCATTCTGTGACTTCACACACCTCCATTCTGAGTTCACACACCTTCATTCTGTGACTTCACAAACCTCCATTCTATGACTTCACAGACCTCCATTCTGTGACTTCACACACCTCCATTTTAGGACGTCACACACTTCCATTGTGACGTCACACACCTCCATTCTATGAGTTCACACACCTCCATTCTATGAGTTCACACAGCTCCATTCTGACTTCACACATATCCATTCTATGACTTCACACACCTCCATTCTGTGACTTCATACATCTCCATTCTCCAACTTCACACCTCTCCAATTTGAATTCACATGCCTCCATTCTATGACTTCACAAACCTCCATTCTGCGACTTCAGACACCTCCATTCTGTGACTTCACACACCTCCATTCTGTGACTTCACACACCTCCATTCTGTGACTTCACACACCTCCATTCTATGACTTCACACACCTTCATTCTTACTTCACAAACATACATTCTATGACTTCACACACCTCCATTCTATGACTTCACACAACTCCATTCTTTGACTTCACACACGTCCATTCTATGTACACACACCTCAATTCTGTGACTTCACAAGCCTCCATTCTGACTTCACACACCTCCGTTCTATGACTTCACACACCTCCATTCTATGACTTCACACACATCCATTCTTTGACTTCACACACCTTAATTCTGAGTTGACACACCTCCATTCTGTGACTTCACACACCTCCATTCTGACTTCACACAGCTCCATTCTATGACTTCACACACCTCAATTCTTTGACGTCACACACTGCCATTCTATGACTTCTCACACCTTCATTCTTACTTTTCAAACATCCATTCTATAACTTGAAACACCTCCATTCTATGACTTCACACAATTCCATTCTGTGACTTCACACACCTCCATTCTATGACTTCACACACCTCCATTCTGTGACCTGAAACACCTCCATTCTATGACTTCACACACTTCCATTGTGACGTCACACACCTTCATTTTATGAGTTCAGACACCTCCATTCTGACTTCACACCCCTCCATTCTATGACTTCACACACTTCCATTGTGACGTCACACACCTCCATTCTATGAGTTCACACACCTCCATTCTGTGACTTCACAAAACTCCATTCTATGATTTCAAACACCTCCATATTATGAGTTCACACAACTCCATCTAAGACTTCACACACCTCCATCCTAACTTCACACACCTCTATTCTATGACTTCGCACACCCCCATTCTGACATCACACACCTCCATTCTATGACTTCACAGACCTCGAAACTGTGACTTCACTCACCTGCACTCTATGACTTCACCCTCCTCCATTCTATGACTTCCCACACGTCCTTTCTATGACTTCACACACCTTCATTCTTACTTTACAAACATCCATTCTATGACTTCCCACACCTAAATTCTTTGACTTCACACCCCTCCATTCCACGAGTTCACACACCTCCATTCTATGAGTTCACACACCTCCATTCTATGACTTCACACACCTTCATTCTTAATTCATAAACATCAATTCTATGACTTCACACAACTCCATTCTATGACTTCACACACCTCCATTTTAGGACTTCACACACCTCCATTCTATGAGTTCACACACTTCCCTTCTATGATTTCACATACCTCCATTCTATGACTTCACACACCTCCATTCTGTGACTTCACACACCTCCATTCTTTGTTCACACACCTCCATTCTGTGACTTCACAAACCTCCATTCTATGATTTCACACACCTCCATTCTATGACTTCACACACCTTCATTGTATGACTTCACACACCTCCATTGTATGACTTCACACACTTCCATTCTGTGACTTCACACACCTCCATTCTATGACTTCACACACCTCCATTCTGTGACTTCACACACCTCCATTCTATGACTTCACACACTTCCATTGCGACGTCACAAACCTACATTCTATGAGTTCACACACCTCCATTCTGACTTCACACACCTCCATTCTATGACTTCACACACTTCCATTCTGAATTCACACAGCTCCATTCTGTGACTTCACAAAACTCCATTCTGTGATTTCAAACACCTCCATACTATGAGTTCACACAACTCCACCTAAGACTTCACACACCTCCATTCTGACTTCACACACCTCTATTATATGACTTTGCACACCCCTATTCTGACATCACACACCTCCATCCTGTGACTTCGCAGACCTCGAAACTGTGACTTCACTCACCTGCACTCTATGACTTCACACTCCTCCATTCTATGACTTCCCACACTTCCTTTCTAAGATTTCACCCACCTCCAAATTATGACTACACACCTCCATTCTGACTTCACACACCTCCATTCTGTGACTTCACACACCTCCATTCTATGACTTCACACACCTCCATTCTGTGACTTCACACACCTCCATTCTATGACTTCACACACTTCCATTGCGACGTCACAAACCTCCATTCTATGAGTTCACACACCTCCATTCTGACTTCACACACCTCCATTCTATGACTTCACACACTTCCATTCTGAATTCACACAGCTCCATTCTGTGACTTCACAAAACTCCATTCTATGATTTCAAACACCTCCATATTATGAGTTCACACAACTCCATCTAAGACTTGAAACACCTCCATTCTGACTTCACACACCTCTATTATATGACTTTGCACACCCCACTCTGACATCACACACCTCCATTCTGTGACTTCGCAGATCTCGAAACTGTGACTTCACTCACCTGCACTCTATGACTTCACAAACCTCCATTCTATGATTTCACACACCTCCATTCTATGACTTCACACTCCTCCATTTTATGACGTCACACACCTCCATTTTGACTTCACACACCTCCATTCTGTGACTTCGCAGACCTCGAAACTGTGACTTCACTCACCTGCACTCTATGACTTCACACTCCTCCATTCTATGACTTCCCACACCTCCTTTCTATGACTTCGCCCACCTCCAAATTATGACTACACACCTTCATTCTGACTTCACACACCTCCATTCTGTGACTTCACACACTTCCATTCTATGAGTTCACACACCTCCATTCTATGACTTCACACACTTTCATTCTTATTTCAGAAACATCCATTCTATGACTTCCCACACCTCCATTCTTTGACTTCACACACCTCCATTCCACGACTTCACACGCCTCCATTCTATGACTTCACACACCTTCATTCTTAATTCATAAACATCCATTCTATGACTTCACACACCTCCATTCTATGACTTCGCAAACCTCCATTCTGTGACTTCACACACCTCCATTCTGAGTTCACACACCTCCATTAGGTGACTTAACACACCTCCATTCTGGCTTCACTCAACTCCATTCTATGACTTCACACACCTCCATTCTGTGACTTCACACACCTCCATTCTATGACTTCACACAACTCCATTCTATGACTTCACACACCTCCATTCTACGACTTCACACACCTCCATTCTCTGACTTCACACATCCATTTTGACTTCACACACCTCCAATATATGACTTCAAACACCTCAACTCTGTCACTTCACACACCTCCATTCTATGACTTCACACATCCATTTTGACTTCAAACACCTCCTATATATGACTTCAAACACCTCAATTCTGTGACTACACACACCTCCATTCTATGACTTCATACCCGTCCATTCTGTTATTTCACACACCTCCATTCTATGACTTCACACACCTCCATTCTGTGACTTCACAAACCTTCATTCTGTGACTTCACACACCTCCATTCTGTGACTTCACAAACGTCCTTTCTATAATTTCACACACCTCCATGCTATGACTTCACACACCTCCATTTTATGACGTCAAGCACCTCCATTTTAACTTCACACACCTCCATTATGTGATTTCACACACCTCCCTTCGGTGACTTCACACACCTCCCTTCTATGACTTCACACACTTCCATTCTATGATTTCACATACCTGCATGCTATGACTTCACACACCTCCATTCTGTGACTTCACACACCTCCATTCTGAGTTCACACACTTCCATTCTGTGACTTCACACACGTACATTTTAGGACGTCACCCACCTCCATTTTGACTTCACACCCCTCAATTTTTTGACTTCACACACTTCCATTCTATGACTTCACACACTTCCATTGTGACATCACACACCTCAATTCTATGAGTTCACACACCTCCATTCTATGACTTCACACACCTCCATTCTCATTTCACACACCTCCATTATATGACTTCACAGACCTCGAATCTGTGACTTCACCCACCTCCACTCTATGACTTCACACTCCTCCATTCTATGACTTCCCACACCTCCTTTCTATGACTGCACACACCTCCATTCTATGACTTCACACTTCCATTCTGACTTCACACACCTCCATTTTGTGACTTCACACACCTCCATTATATGACTTCCCTCACCTCCATTCTATGACTTCACACAACTCCATTCTATGACTTCACACACCTCCATTCTGTGACTTCACACACCTCCATTCTATAACTTCACACACCTTCATTCTTACTTCACAAACATACATTATATGATTTCACACACCTCCATTCTATGACTTCACACACCTCCATTCTTTGACTTCACACACCTCCATTCTATGTTCACACACCTCAATTCTGTGACTTCACAAACCTCCATTCTGACTTCACACACCTCCATTCTATGACTTCACACACCTCCATTCTATGACTTCACACACCTCCATTCTTTGACTTCACAAACCTAAATTCTGACTTCAGACAGCTCCATTCTATGACTTCACACACTTCCATTCTTTGACGTCACACACCTCCATTCTCTGACTTCACACACTTTCATTCTTACTTTACAAACATCCATTCTATAACTTCACACACCTCAATTCTGTGACTTCACAAACCTCCATTCTGACTTTACACACCTCCATTCTATGACTTCACACACCTCCATTTTGTGACTTCACACACCTCCATTCTATGACTTCCCACAATTCCATTGTGACATCACACACCTACATTCTATGAGTTCACAGACATCGAATCTGTGACTTCACTCACCTGCGCTCTATGACTTCACATTCCTCCATTCTATGACTTCCCACACCTCCTTTCTATGACTTCACTCACCTCCAATCTATGAATACACACCTCCATTCTGACTTCACACATCTCCATTCTGTGACTTCACACACCTCCATTCTATGAGTTCACACACCTCCATTCTATGACTTCACACACCTTCATTCTTACTTCAGAAACATCCATTCTATGACTTCACACACCTCCATTCTTTGACTTCACACACCTCCATTCCACGACTTCACACACCTCCATTCTATGTGTTCACACACCTCCATTCTATGACTTTACACACTTTCATTCTTAATTCAGAAAAATCCATTCTATGACTTCACACACCTCCATTCTATGACTTCTCAAACCTCCATTCTGTGACTTCACACACCTCTATTCTGAGTTCACACACCTCCATTCGGTGACTTCACACACCTCCATTCTGACCTCACCCAACTCCATTCTATTACTTCACACACTTCCTTTCTATGACTTCACACACCTCCATTCTGTGACTTCACACACCTCCATTCTGAGTTCACACACCTCCATTCTGTGACTTCACACAGCTCCATTCTTTGACTTCACAAACCTCCATTCTGTGATTTCACACACCTCCATTCTGTGACTTCACACACCTCTATTCTATGACTTCACACACCTCCCTTCTATGACTTCACACACCTCCATTCTATGACTTTACACATCCATTTTTATTTCACACACCTCCAATATATGACTTCAAACACCTCATTTCTGTGACTTCACACATTTCCATTATATGACTTCATACCCATCCATTCTGTGACTTCACCCACCTCCATTCTGTGACTTCACACACCTCTATTTTCCGACTTCACACCCCTCAAATATGACTTCACATACCTCCATTCTATGACTTCACAAACCTCGATTCTGTGACTTCACACACCTCCATTCTGTGACTTCACAAACGTCCATTCTCTGATTTCACACACCTCCATTCTATGACTTCACACACCTCCATTCTGAGTTCACACACCTCCATTCGGTGACTTCACACACCTACATTCTGACTTCACCCAACTCCATTCTATGACTTCACACACTTCCATCCTATGACTTCACACACCTCCATTCTGTGACTTCCCACACCTCCATTCTGAGTTCACACACCTCCATTCTGTGACTTCACACACCTCCATTCTTTGACTTCAAACACCTCAATTCTGTGACTTCACACACCTCCATTCTATGACTTCACACAACTCCATTCTATGACTTCACACACCTCCATTCTATGACTTCATACACCTACATTCTATGACTTCACACATACATTTTGACTTCACTCACCTCCAATATATGACTTCAAACACCTCAATTCTGTGACTTCACACACCTCCATTCTATGACTTTACACATCCATTTTGACTTCACACACCTCCATTATATGACTTCAAGCACCTCAATTCTGTGACTTCACACACCTCCATTCTATGACTTCATACCTGTCCATTCTGTTATTTCACACACCTCCATTCTATGACTTTACACAACTCAATTCTGTGACTTCACAAACCTCCATTCTGTAACTTCACACACCTCCATTCTATGACTTCACAAACGTCCATTCTATGATTTCACACACCTCCATTCTATGACTTCACACACCTCCATTTTATGACGTCACGCACCTCCATTTTAACTTCACACACCTCCATTATGTGACTTCACACACCTCCCTTCTGTGACTTCACACGGCTCCTTTCTATGACTTCACACACCTTCATTGTATGACTTCACACACCTCCATTCTATGACTTCAGACACTTCCATTCTATGATTTCACATACCTCCATTCTATGACTTCACACACCTCCATTCTGTGACTTCACACACCTCCATTCCACGACTTCACACACCTGCATTCTATGTGTTCACACACCACAATATTGTTTTCACACACCTCCATTCTCTGACTTCACACACCTTCATTCTTAATTCAGAAACATCCATTCTATGACTTCACACACTTCCATTCTATGATTTCACATACCTCCATGCTATGACTTCACACAACTCCATTCCCTGACTTCATACACCTCCATTCTGAGTTCACACACTTCCATTCTGTGACTACACAAACCTCCATTCTATGATTTCACACACCTCCATTCTATGACTTCACCCACTTCCATTCTATGATTTCACATACCTCCATTCTTATGACTTCACACAACTCCATTCTCTGACTTCACACACCTCCATTCTGAGTTCACACACTTCCATTCTGTGACTACACAAACCTCCATTCTATGACTTCACACACCTCCATTCTATGACTTCACACACCTCCATTTTAGGATGTCTCACACCTCCATTTTGACTTCACACACCTCCATTCTATGAGTTCACACACCTCCATTCTATGATTTCACACACTTCCATTGTGACGTCACACACCTCCATTCTTTGAGTTCAAACACCTCCATTCTATGACTTCGCCCACCTCCATTCTGACTTCACACACTTCCATTCTATGACTTCACACACCTCCTTTCCATGACTTCACCCACCTCCATTCTATGACTTCACACCTCCATTCTGACTTCACACACCTCCATTCTGTGACTTCACACACCTCCATGATATGACTTCACACACGTCCATTCTATGACTTCACACACCTCCATTCTGTGACTTCACACACCTCCGGTCTCCGACTTCACACCTCTACAATTTGACTTCACATACCTCCATTCTATGACTTCACAAACCTCCATTCTGTGACTTCACACACCTCCATTATGTGACTTCACACACCTCCCTTCGGTGATTTCACACACCTCCATTCTGTGACTTCACACACCTTCATTTATGACTTCACACACCTCCATTCCACGACTTCACACACCTCCATTCTATGTGTTCACACACCTCCATTCTATGACTTCACACACTTTCATTCTTAATTCAGAAAAATCCATTCTATGACTTCACACACCTCCATTCTATGACTTCTCAAACCTCCATTCTGTGACTTCACACACCTCTATTCTGAGTTCACACACCTCCATTCGGTGACTTCACACACCTCCATTCTGACCTCACCCAACTCCATTCTATTACTTCACACACTTCCTTTCTATGACTTCACACACCTCCATTCTGTGACTTCACACACCTCCATTCTGAGTTCACACACCTCCATTCTGTGACTTCACAAACCTCTATTCTATGATTTCACACACCTCCATTCTATGACTTCACACACCTCCATTTTAGGATGTCACACACCTCCATTTTGACTTCACAGACCTCCATTCTGTGACTTCACATCTCCATTCTATGACTTCACAAACTTCTATTGTGACGTCACACACCTCCATTCTATGAGTTCACACACCTCCATTCTATGACTTCACACACCTCCATTTTAGGACGTCACACACCTCCATGTTGACTTCACAGGCCTCCATTCTGTGATTTCACATCTCCATTCTATGACTTCACAAACTTCTATTGTGACGTCACACACCTCCATTCTATGAGTTCACACACCTCCATTCTATGACTTCACACACCTCCATTCTGACTTCACACATATCCATTCTATGACTTCACACACTTCCATTCTGTGAATTCACACATCTCCATTCTCCAAGTTCACACCACTCCAATTTGAATTCACATACCTCCATTCTATGACTTCACAAACCTCCATTCTGTGACTTCACACACCTCCATTCTGTGACTTCACAAACGTCCATTCTATGATTTCACACACCTCCGTTCTATGACTTCACACACCTCCATTTTATGATGTTACGCACATCCATTTTAACTTCACACACCTCCATTTTGGGACTTCACACACCTCCCTTCGTTGACTTCACACATTTCCATTCTATGACTTCACACACCTTCATTGTATGACTTCACACACCTCCATTCTATGACTTCACCCACCTCCATTCTATGACTTCACACCTCCGTTCTGACTTCCCACACCTCCATTCTGTGACTTCACACACCTCCATTCTCCGACTTCACACCTCTCCAATTTGACTTCACATGCCTCCATTCTATGACTTCACAAACCTCCATTCTATGACTTCAGACACCTCCATTCTGTGACTTCACAAACGTCCATTCTATGATTTCACACACCTATATTCTATGACTTCACACACCTCCATTATATGACGTCACACACCTCCATTTTGACTTCACACACCTCCACTCTGTGACTTCACAAACGTCCATTCTATGATTTCACACACCTCCGTTCTATGACTTCACACACCTCCATTTTATGACGTTAAGCACCTCCATTTTAACTTCACACACCTCCATTATGTGACTTCACACACCTCCATTCGTTGACTTCACACATCTCCATTCTATGACTTCACACACATTCATTTTATGATTTCACACAATTCCATTCTATGACTTCACCCTCCTCCATTCTATGACTTCATACCTCCATTCTGACTTCACACACCTCCATTCTGTGTCTTCACACACCTCCATTCTCCGCCTTCACACCTCTCCAATTTGACTTCACATGCCTCCATTCTATGACTTCACAAACCTCCACTCTGTGACTTCAGACACCTCCATTCTGTGACTTCACAAACGTCCATAATATGATTTCACACACCTCCATTCTATGACTTCACACACCTCCATTTTTTGACTTCACACACCTCCATTCTATGACTTCACACCCTTCCATTGTGACATCACACACCTCCATTCTATGAATTCACAGACCTCCATTCTATGACTTCACACACCTCCATTCTGAGTTCACATACCTCCATTCTATGACTTCACAGACCTCAAATCTGTGACTTCACTCACCTTCACTCTATGACTTCACACTCCTCCATTCTATGACTTCCCACACCTCCTTTCTATGACATCACACACCTCCATTCTATGACTTCACACACCTCCATTTTAGGAAGTCACACACCTCCATTTTGACTTCACACACCTCCATTCTGTGACTTCACACACCTCCATTCTATGACTTCACACACATCCATTGTGACGTCAGACACCTCCATTGTATGAGTTCACACACCTCCATTCTATGACTTCGCCCAACTCCATTCTGACTTCACACACCTCCATTCTATGACTTCACAGACCTCGAATCTGTGACTTCACTCACCTCCACTCTATGACTTCATACTCCTCCATTCTATGACTTCACACACCTCCTTTCTATGACTTCATCCACCTCCATTCTATGACTTCACACCTCCATTCTGACTTCACACACCTCCATTCTGTGACTTCACACACCTCCGTTCTCCGATTTCACACCTCTCCAATTTGACTTCACATACCTCCATTCTATGACTTCACAAACCTCCATTCTGTGACTTCACACACCTCCATTATGTGACTTCACACACCTCCCTTCGGTGATTTCACACACCTCCATTCTGTGACTTCACACACCTTCATTGTATGAATTCACACACCTCCATTCTATGACTTCACACACTTCCATTCTATGATTTCACATACCTGCATGCTATGACTTCACACACCTCCATTCTGTGACGTCACACACCTCTATTCTGAGTTCACACACCTCCATTCTGTGACTTCACAAACCTCCATTCTATGATTTCACACACCTCCATTCTATGACTTCACACACCTCCATTTTAGGACATCACACACCTCCATTTTGACTTCACAGACCTCAATTCTGTGACTTCACACATCTCCATTCTATGACTTCACACACTTCCATTGTGACGTCACACACCTCCATTCTATGAGTTCACACACCTCCATTCTATGAGTTCACACACCTCCATTCTGACTTCACATATATCCATTCTATGACTTCACAAACCTCCATTCTGTGACTTCACACATCTCCATTCTCCAAGTTCACACCACTCCAATTTGAATTCACATACCTCCATTCTATGACTTCACAAACCTCCATTCTGTGACTTCACACACCTCCATTTTGTGACTTCACAAACGTCCATTCTATGATTTCACACACCTCCGTTCTATGACTTCACACACCTCCATTTTATGATGTTACGCACCTCCATTTTAACTTCACACACCTCCATTTTGGGACTTCACACACCTCCCTTCGTTGACTTCACACATTTCCATTCTATGACTTCACACACCTTCATTGTATGACTTCACACACCTCCATTCTATGACTTCACCCACCTCCATTCTATGACTTCACACCTCCGTTCTGACTTCCCACACCTCCATTTTGTGACTTCACCCACCTCCATTCTCCGACTTCACACCTCTCCAATTTGACTTCACATGCCTCCAATCTATGACTTCACAAACCTCCATTCTATGACTTCAGACACCTCCATTCTGTGACTTCACAAACGTCCATTCTATGATTTCACACACCTATATTCTATGACTTCACACACCTCCATTTTATGACGTCACACACCTCCATTTTGACTTCACACACCTCCATTCTGTGAATTCACAAACGTCCATTCTATGATTTCACACACCTCCGTTCTATGACTTCTCAAACCTCCATTCTGTGACTTCACACACCTCTATTCTGAGTTCACACACCTCCATTCGGTGACTTCACACACCTCCATTCTGACCTCACCCAACTCCATTCTATTACTTCACACACTTCCTTTCTATGACTTCACACACCTCCATTCTGTGACTTCACACACCTCCATTCTGAGTTCACACACCTCCATTCTGTGACTTCACAAACCTCTATTCTATGATTTCACACACCTCCATTCTATGACTTCACACACCTCCATTTTAGGATGTCACACACCTCCATTTTGACTTCACAGACCTCCATTCTGTGACTTCACATCTCCATTCTATGACTTCACAAACTTCTATTGTGACGTCACACACCTCCATTCTATGAGTTCACACACCTCCATTCTATGACTTCACACACCTCCATTTTAGGACGTCACACACCTCCATGTTGACTTCACAGGCCTCCATTCTGTGATTTCACATCTCCATTCTATGACTTCACAAACTTCTATTGTGACGTCACACACCTCCATTCTATGAGTTCACACACCTCCATTCTATGACTTCACACACCTCCATTCTGACTTCACACATATCCATTCTATGACTTCACACACCTCCATTCTGTGAATTCACACATCTCCATTCTCCAAGTTCACACCACTCCAATTTGAATTCACATACCTCCATTCTATGACTTCACAAACCTCCATTCTGTGACTTCACACACCTCCATTCTGTGACTTCACAAACGTCCATTCTATGATTTCACACACCTCCGTTCTATGACTTCACACACCTCCATTTTATGATGTTACGCACATCCATTTTAACTTCACACACCTCCATTTTGGGACTTCACACACCTCCCTTCGTTGACTTCACACATTTCCATTCTATGACTTCACACACCTTCATTGTATGACTTCACACACCTCCATTCTATGACTTCACCCACCTCCATTCTATGACTTCACACCTCCGTTCTGACTTCCCACACCTCCATTCTGTGACTTCACACACCTCCATTCTCCGACTTCACACCTCTCCAATTTGACTTCACATGCCTCCATTCTATGACTTCACAAACCTCCATTCTATGACTTCAGACACCTCCATTCTGTGACTTCACAAACGTCCATTCTATGATTTCACACACCTATATTCTATGACTTCACACACCTCCATTATATGACGTCACACACCTCCATTTTGACTTCACACACCTCCACTCTGTGACTTCACAAACGTCCATTCTATGATTTCACACACCTCCGTTCTATGACTTCACACACCTCCATTTTATGACGTTAAGCACCTCCATTTTAACTTCACACACCTCCATTATGTGACTTCACACACCTCCATTCGTTGACTTCACACATCTCCATTCTATGACTTCACACACATTCATTTTATGATTTCACACAATTCCATTCTATGACTTCACCCTCCTCCATTCTATGACTTCATACCTCCATTCTGACTTCACACACCTCCATTCTGTGTCTTCACACACCTCCATTCTCCGCCTTCACACCTCTCCAATTTGACTTCACATGCCTCCATTCTATGACTTCACAAACCTCCACTCTGTGACTTCAGACACCTCCATTCTGTGACTTCACAAACGTCCATAATATGATTTCACACACCTCCATTCTATGACTTCACACACCTCCATTTTTTGACTTCACACACCTCCATTCTATGACTTCACACCCTTCCATTGTGACATCACACACCTCCATTCTATGAATTCACAGACCTCCATTCTATGACTTCACACACCTCCATTCTGAGTTCACATACCTCCATTCTATGACTTCACAGACCTCAAATCTGTGACTTCACTCACCTTCACTCTATGACTTCACACTCCTCCATTCTATGACTTCCCACACCTCCTTTCTATGACATCACACACCTCCATTCTATGACTTCACACACCTCCATTTTAGGAAGTCACACACCTCCATTTTGACTTCACACACCTCCATTCTGTGACTTCATCCACCTCCATTCTATGACTTCACACCTCCATTCTGACTTCACACACCTCCATTCTGTGACTTCACACACCTCCATGATATGACTTCACACACTTCCATTCTATGACTTCACACACCTCCATTCTGTGACTTCACACACCTCCGTTCTCCGATTTCACACCTCTCCAATTTGACTTCACATACCTCCATTCTATGACTTCACAAACCTTCATTCTGTGACTTCACACACCTCCATTATGTGACTTCACACACCTCCCTTCGGTGATTTCACACACCTCCATTCTGTGACTTCACACACCTTCATTGTATGAATTCACACACCTCCATTCTATGACTTCACACACTTCCATTCTATGATTTCACATACCTGCATGCTATGACTTCACACACCTCCATTCTGTGACGTCACACACCTCTATTCTGAGTTCACACACCTCCATTCTGTGACTTCACAAACCTCCATTCTATGATTTCACACACCTCCATTCTATGACTTCACACACCTCCATTTTAGGACATCACACACCTCCATTTTGACTTCACAGACCTCAATTCTGTGACTTCACACATCTCCATTCTATGACTTCACACACTTCCATTGTGACGTCACACACCTCCATTCTATGAGTTCACACACCTCCATTCTATGAGTTCACACACCTCCATTCTGACTTCACATATATCCATTCTATGACTTCACAAACCTCCATTCTGTGACTTCACACATCTCCATTCTCCAAGTTCACACCACTCCAATTTGAATTCACATACCTCCATTCTATGACTTCACAAACCTCCATTCTGTGACTTCACACACCTCCATTCTGTGACTTCACAAACGTCCATTCTATGATTTCACACACCTCCGTTCTATGACTTCACACACCTCCATTTTATGATGTTACGCACCTCCATTTTAACTTCACACACCTCCATTTTGGGACTTCACACACCTCCCTTCGTTGACTTCACACATTTCCATTCTATGACTTCACACACCTTCATTGTATGACTTCACACACCTCCATTCTATGACTTCACCCACCTCCATTCTATGACTTCACACCTCCGTTCTGACTTCCCACACCTCCATTCTGTGACTTCACCCACCTCCATTCTCCGACTTCACACCTCTCCAATTTGACTTCACATGCCTCCAATCTATGACTTCACAAACCTCCATTCTATGACTTCAGACACCTCCATTCTGTGACTTCACAAACGTCCATTCCATGATTTCACACACCTATATTCTATGACTTCACACACCTCCATTTTATGACGTCACACACCTCCATTTTGACTTCACACACCTCCATTCTGTGAATTCACAAACGTCCATTCTATGATTTCACACACCTCCGTTCTATGACTTCACACACCTCCATTTTATGACGTTAAGCACCTCCATTTTAACTTCACACACCTCCATTCTTTGACTTCACAAACCTCCATTCTGTGACTTCACACACCTCCATTCTGTGACTTCACACACCTCCATTCTATGACTTCACACAACTCCATTCTATGACTTCACACACCTCCATTCTATGACTTCATACACCTACATTCTATGACTTCACACATACATTTTGATTTCACACACCTCCAATATATGACTTCAAACCCCTCAATTCTGTGATTTCACACACCTCCATTCTATGACTTTACACATCCATTTTGACTTCACACACCTCCATTATATGACTTCAAACACCTCAATTCTGTGACTTCACACACCTCCATTCTATGACTTCATACCCGTCCATTCTGTTATTTCACACACCTCCATTCTATGACTTCACACAACTCAATTCTGTGACTTCACAAACCTCCATTCTGTGACTTCACACACCTCCATTCTATGACTTCACAAACGTCCATTCTATGATTTCACACACCTCCATTCTATGACTTCACACACCTCCATTTTATGACGTCACGCACCTCCATTTTAACTTCACACACCTCCATTATGTGACTTCACACACCTCCCTTCGGTGACTTCACACAGCTCCTTTCTATGACTTCACACACCTTCATTGTATGACTTCACACACCTCCATTCTATGACTTCACACACTTCCATTCTATGATTTCACATACCTCCATTCTATGACTTCACACACCTCCATTCTGTGACTTCACACACCTCCATTCCACGACTTCACACACCTCAATTCTATGTGTTCACACACCACAATATTGTGTTCACACACCTCCATTCTCTGACTTCACACACCTTCATTCTTAATTCAGAAACATCCATTCTATAACTTCACACACTTCCATTCTATGATTTCACATACCTCCATGTTATGACTTCACACACCTCCATTCTGAGTTCACACACTTCCATTCTGTGACTACACAAACTTCCATTCTATGATTTCACACACCTCCATTCTATGACTTCACCCACTTCCATTCTATGATTTCACATACCTCCATTCTTATGACTTCACACAACTCCATTCTCTGACTTCACACACCTCCATTCTGAGTTCACACACTTCCATTCTGTGACTACACAAACCTCCTTTCTATGATTTCACACACCTCCATTCTATGACTTCACACACCTCCATTTTAGGATGTCTCACACCTCCATTTTGACTGCACACACCTCCATTCTATGAGTTCATACACCTCCATTCTATGATTTCACACCCTTCCATTGTGACGTCACACACCTCCATTCTATGAGTTCATACACCTCCATTCTATGACTTCGCCCACCTCCATTCTGACTTCACACACTTCCATTCTATGACTTCACACACCTCCTTTCTATGACTTCACCCACCTCCATTCTATGACTTCACACCTCCATTCTGACTTCACACACCTCCATTCTGTGACTTCACACACCTCCATGATATGACTTCACACACCTCCATTCTATGACTTCACACACCTCCATTCTGTGACTTCACACACCTCCATTCTCCGACTTCACACCTCTCCAATTTGACTTCACATACCTCCATTCTATGACTTCACAAACCTCCATTCTGTGACTTCACACACCTCCATTATGTGACTTCACACACCTCCTTTCGGTGATTTCAAACACCTCCATTCTGTGACTTCACACACCTTCATTGTATGACTTCACACACCTCCATTCTATGACTTCACACACTTCCATTCTATGATTTCACATACCTGCATGCTATGACTTCACACACCTCCATTCTGTGACTTCACACACCTCCATTCTGAGTTCACACACCTCCATTCTGTGACTTCACAAACCTCTATTCTATGATTTCACACACCTCCATTCTATGACTTCACACACCTCCATTTTAGGACGTCACACACCTCCATTTTGACTTCACAGACCTCCATACTGTGACTTCACATCTCCCTTCTATGACTTCACAAACTTTTATTGTGACGTCACACACCTCCATTCTATGAGTTCACACACCTCCATTCTATGACTTCACACACCGACATTTTAGGACGTCACACACCTCCATTTTGACTTCATACACCTCCATTCTGTGACATCACACACCTTCATTCTATGACTTCACACACTTCCATTGTGACGTCACACACCTCCATTATATGAGTTCACACACCTACAGTCTATGACTTCACACACCTCCATTCTGACTTCACACCTCCTTTCTAGGACTTCACAGACCTCGAATCTGTGACTTCACTCACCTCCACTCTATGACTTCACACTCCTCCATTCTATGACTTCCCACACCTCCCTTCTATGACTTCACCCACCTCCATTCTATGACTTCACACGTCCATTCTGACTTCACACACCTCCATTCTGTGACTTCACACACCTCCATTCTATAACTTCACACACCTCCATTCTCTGACTTCATACACCTCCATTCTATGACTTCACACACCTTCATTCTTCCTTCACAAACATACATTATATGACTTTACATACCTCCATTCTATGACTTCACACACCTCATTCTTTGATTTCACACACCTCCATTCTATGTTCACACACCTCAATTCTGTGACTTCACAAACCTCCATTCTGATTTCACACACCTCCATTCTATGACTTCACACACCTAAATTCTATGACTTCACACACCTCCATTCTTTGACTTCACACACCTAAATTCTGACTTCACACAGCTCCATTCTATGACTTCACACACCTCCATTCTTTGACTTCACACACCTAAATTCTGACTTCACACAACTCCATTCTATGACTTCAAACACCTCCAATCTATGACCACACACCTCCATTCTGACTTCACACACCTCCATTCCTTGACATCACACACCTCCATTCTATGGGTTCACACACATCCATTCTTTGACTTCACACACCTTCATTCTTACTTCAGAAACATCCATTCTATGACTTCCCACACCTCCATTCTTAGACTTCACACACCTCCATTCCACGACTTCACACACCTCCATTCTTTGACTTCACACACCTCCATTCTATGACTTCACACACCTTCATTCTTAATTCATAAACATTAATTCTATGACTTCACACACCTGCATTCTATGACTTCGCAAACCTCCATTCTGTGACTTCACACACCTCCATTCTGAGTTCACACACCTCCATTCGGTGACTTCACACACCTCCATTCTGACTTCACCCAACTCCATTCTATGATTTCACACACCTCCATTCTGTGACTTCACACACCTCCATTTCTTGACTTCACACAAATCCATTCTATGACTTCAGACACCTCCATTCTATGACTTCACACACCTCCATTCTATGCCTTCACACATCCATTTTGACTTCACACACCTCCAATATATGACTTCAAACACCTCAATTCTGTCACTTCACACACCTCCATTCTATGACTTCACACATCCATTTTGACTTCACACACCTCCAATATATGACTTCAAACACCTCAATTCTGTGACTTCACACACCTGCATTCTATGACTTCATACCCGTCCATTCTGTTATTTCACTCACCTCCATTCTATGACTTCACACACCTCAATTCTGTGACTTCAAAAACCTTCATTCTGTGACTTCACACACCTCCATTCTGTGACTTCACAAACGTCCATTCTATGATTTCACACACCTCCATGCTATGACTTCACACACCTCAATTTTATGACGTCACGCACCTCCATTTTAACTTCACACACCTCCATTATGTCATTTCACACACCTCACTTCGGTGACTTCACACACCTCCATTCTATGACTTCACACACCTTCATTGTATGACTTCACACACCTCCATTCTATGACTTCACACACTTCCATTCTATGACTTCACATACCTCCATGCTATGACTTCACACACCTCCATTCTGTGACTTCACACACCTCCATTCTTTGTTCACACACCTCCATTCTGTGACTTCACAAACCTCCATTCTAAGACTTCACACACCTCCATTCTATGACTTCACACACATACATTTTAGGATGTCTCACACCTCCATTTTCAGTTCACACACCTCCATTCTATGACTTCACACACCTCCATTCTGACTTCACACACCTCCATTCTAGGACTTCACAGACCTCGAATCTGTGACTTCACTCACCTCCACTCTATGACTTCACACTCCTCCATTCTATGACTTCCCACACCTCCTTTCTATGACTTCACCCACCTCCATTCTATGACTTCACACCTCCATTCTCACTTCACACACCTCCATTCTGTGACTTCACACACCTCCATTATATGACTTCACACACCTCCATTCTGTGACTTCACACACCTCCATTCTATGACTTCACACACCTTCATTCTTACTTCACAAATATACATTATATGACTTCACACACCTCCATTCTATGACTTCACACACCTCCATTCTTTGACTTCACACACCTCCATTCTATGTTCACACACCTCATTTCTGTGACTTCACAAACCTCCATTCTGACTTCACACACCTCCATTCTATGACTTCACACACCTCCATTCTATGACTTCACACAGCTCCATTCTTTGATTTCACACACCTAAATTCTGACTTCACACAACTCCATTCTATGACTTCACACACCTCCATTCTTTGACGTCACACACCTCCATTCTATGACTTCACATACCTTCATTCTTACTTTACAAACATCCATTCTATAACTTCACACACCTCCATTCTATGACTTCACACACTTCCATTCTGTGACTTCACACACCTCCATTCTATGACTTCACAAAACTCCATTCTGTGACTTCACACACCTCCATTCTATGACTTCACACACTTCCATTGTGAAGTCACACACGGCCATTCTATGAGTTCACACAGTTCCATTCTGACTTCACACACCTCCATACTATGACTTTACACACTTCCCTTCTGACATCACACACCTCCATTCTATGACTTCACAGACTTCGAAACTGTGACTTCACTCACCTGCACTCTATGACTTCACACTCCTCCATTCTATGACTTCCCACACCTCCTTTCTATGACTTCACCCACCTCCAATCTATGACCACACACCTCTATTCTGACTTCACACACCTCCTTTCTGTGACTTCACACACCTTCATTCTTACTTCAGAAACATCCATTCTATGACTTCCCACACCTCCATTCTTTGACTTCACACACCTCCATTCCACGACTTCACACACCTCCATTCTATGAGTTCACACACCTCCATTCTATGACTTCACACACCTTCATTCTTAATTCATAAACATTAATTCTATGACTTCACAGACCTGCATTCTATGATTCGCAAACCTATATTCTGTGACTTCACACACCTCCATTCTGAGTTCACACACCTCCATTCGGTGACTTCACACACCTCCATTCTGACTTCACCCAACTCCATTCTGTGACTTCACAAACCTCCATTCTGTGATTTCACACACCTCCATTCTATGACTTCACACACCGACATTTTAGGACGTCACACACCTCCATTTTGACTTCATACACCTCCATTCTGTGACATCACACACCTTCATTCTATGACTTCACACACTTCCATTGTGACGTCACACACCTCCATTATATGAGTTCACACACCTACAGTCTATGACTTCACACACCTCCATTCTGACTTCACACACCTCCTTTCTAGGACTTCACAGACCTCGAATCTGTGACTTCACTCACCTCCACTCTATGAGTTCACACTCCTCCATTCTATGACTTCCCACACCTCCCTTCTATGACTTCACCCACCTCCATTCTATGACTTCACACGTCCATTCTGACTTCACACACCTCCATTCTGTGACTTCACACACCTCCATTATATGACTTCACACACCTCCATTCTATGACTTCACACACCTCCATTCTATAACTTCACACACCTCCATTCTCTGACTTCATACACCTCCATTCTATGACTTCACACACCTTCATTCTTCCTTCACAAACATACATTATATGACTTTACATACCTCCATTCTATGACTTCACACACCTCCATTCTTTGATTTCACACACCTCCATTCTATGTTCACACACCTCAATTCTGTGACTTCACAAACCTCCATTCTGATTTCACACACCTCCATTCTATGACTTCACACACCTAAATTCTATGACTTCACACACCTCCATTCTTTGACTTCACACACCTAAATTCTGACTTCACACAGCTCCATTCTATGACTTCACACACCTCCATTCTTTGACGTCACACACCTCCATTCTGTGACTTCACACACCTCCATTCTATGACTTCACACACCTCCATTCTGTGACTTCACACACCTCCATTCTATGACTTCACACACTTCCATTGTGACGTCACACACCTCCATTCTATGAGTTCACACACCTCCATTCTGACTTCACACACCTCCATTCTATGACTTCACACACTTCCATTGTGACGTCACACACCTCCATTCTATGAGTTCACACACCTCCATTCTGTGACTTCACACACCTCCATTCTATGACTTCACACACTTCCATTGTGACGTCACACACCTCCATTCTATGAGTTCACACACCTCCATTCTGACTTCACACACCTCCATTCTATGAGTTCACACACCTCCATTCTGACATCACACACCTCCATTCTATGACTTCACAGACCTCGAAACTGTGAGTTCACTCACCTGCAGTCTATGACTTCACACTCTTCCATTCTATGACTTCACACACCTCCATTCTGTGACGTCACACACCTCCATTCTATGACTTCACACACGTCCATTCTATGACTTCACACACCTTCATTCTTACTTCACAAACATACATTATTTGATTTCACACACCTCCATTCTATGACTTCACACACTTCCTTTCTGTGACTTCACACACCTCCATTCTGTGACTTCACACACCTCCATTCTCAGTTCACACATCTCCATTCTGTGACTTCACACAGCTCCATTCTTTGACTTCACAAACCTCCATTCTGTGACTTCACACACCTCCATTCTGTGACTTCACACACCTCTATTCTATGACTTCACACACCTCCCTTCTATGACTTCACACACCTCCATTCTATGACTTCACACATCCATTTTTATTTCACACACCTCCAATATATGACATCAAACACCTCATTTCTGTGACTTCACACATCTCCATTCTATGACTTCATACCCATCCATTCTGTGACTTCACCCACCTCCATTCTGTGACTTCACACACCTCTATTCTCCGACTTCACACCCCTCAAGTATGACTTCACATACCTCCATTCTATGACTTCACAAACCTCGATTCTGTGATTTCACACACCTCCATTCTGTGACTTCACAAACTTCCATTCTCTGATTTCACACACCTCCATTCTTTGAATTCACACACCTCCATTCTGAGTTCACACACCTCCATTCGGTGACTTCACACACCTACATTCTGACTTCACCCAACTCCATTCTATGACTTCACACACTTCCATTCTATGACTTCACACACCTCCATTCTGTGACTTCACATACCTCCATTCTGAGTTCACACACCTCCATTCTGTGACTTCACACACCTCCATTCTTTGACTTCACAAACCTCCATTCTGTGACTTCACACACCTCCATTCTGTGACTTCACACACCTCCATTCTATGACTTCACACAACTCCATTCTATGACTTCACCCACCTCCATTCTATGACTTCATACACCTCCATTCTATGACTTCACACATACATTTTGACTTCACACACCTCCAATATATGACTTCAAACACCTCAATTCTGTGACTTCACACACCTCCATTCTATGACTTTACACATCCATTTTGACTTCACACACCTCCATTATATGACTTCAAACTCCTCAATTCTGTGACTTCACACACCTCCATTCTATGACTTCATACCCGTCCATTCTGTTATTTCACACACCTCCATTCTATGACTTCACACACCTCAATTCTGTGACTTCACAAACCTCCATTCTGTGACTTCACACACCTCCATTCTGTAACTTCCCAAACGTCCATTCTATGATTTCACACACCTCCATTCTATGACTTCACACACCTCCATTTTATGACGTCATGCACCTCCATTTTAACTTCACACACCTCCATTATGTGACTTCACACACCTCCCTTCGGTGACTTCACACAGCTCCTTTCTATGACTTCACACACCTTCATTGTATGACTTCACACACCTCCATTCTATGACTTCACACACTTCCATTCTATGATTTCACATATCTCCATTCTATGACTTCACACACCTCCATTCTGTGACTTCACACACCTCCATTCCACGACTTCACACACCTCCATTCTATGTGTTCACACACCACAATATTGTGTTCACATACCTCCATTCTCTGACTTCACACACCTCCATTCTGAGTTCACACACTTCCATTCTGTGACTACACAAACCTCCAATCTATGATTTCACACACCTCCATTCTATGACTTCACACACTTCCATTCTATGATTTCACATACCTCCATGCTATGACTTCACACAACTCCATTCTCTGACTTCACACACCTCCCTTCTGAGTTCACACACTTCCATTCTGTGACTACACAAACCTCCATTCTGTGATTTCACACACCTCCATTCTATGACTTCACACACCTCCATTTTAGGATGTCTCACACCTCCACTTTGACTTCACACACCTCCATTCTATGAGTTCACACACCTCCATTCTATGACTTCACACACTTCCATTGTGACGTCACACACCTCCATTCTATGAGTTCACACACCTACATTCTATGACTTCGCCAACCTCCATTCTGACTTCACAGAACTCCATTCTATGACTTCACACACCTCCTTTCTATGACTTCATCCACCTCCATTCTAAGACTTCACACCTCCATTCTGACTTCACACACCTCCATTCTGTGACTTCACACACCTCCATGATATGACTTCACACACCTCCATTCTATGACTTCACACACCTCCATTCTGTGACTTCACACACCTCCATTATGTGACTTCAGACACCTCCCTTCGGTGACTTCACAGTCCTCCATACTATGACTTCACACACCTCCATTCGGTGACTTCACACACCTCCATTCTGACCTCACCCAACTCCATTCTATGACTTCACACACTTCCTTTCTATGAATTCACACACCTCCTTTCTGTGACTTCACACACCTCCATTCTCAGTTCACACACCTCCATTCTGTGACTTCACACAGCTCCATTCTTTGACTTCACAAACCTCCATTCTGTGACTTCACACAGCTCCATTCTGTGACTTCACACACCTCTATTCTATGACTTCACAAACCTCCCTTCTATGACTTCACACACCTCCATTCTATGACTTCACACATCCATTTTTATTTCACGCAACTCCAATATATGACTTCAAACACCTCATTTCTGTGACTTCACACATCTCCATTCTATGACTTCATACCCATTCATTCTGTTACTTCACCCACCTCCATTCTCTGACTTCACAAACCTCGATTCTGTGATTTCACATACCTCCATTCTGTGACTTCACAAACTTCCATTCTCTGATTTCACAAACCTCCATTCTGTGACTTCACACACCTCCATTCTGTGACTTCACACACCTCCATTCTATGACTTCACACAACTCCATTCTATGACTTCACACACCTCCATTCTATGACTTCATACACCTCCATTCTCTGACTTCACACATACATTTTGACTTCACACACCTCCAATATATGACTTCAAACACCTCAATTCTGTGACTTCACACACCTCCATTCTATGACTTTACACATCCATTTTGACTTCCCACACCTCCATTATATTACTTCACACACCTCCATTCCACGACTTCACACACCTCCATTCTTTGACTTCACACACCTCCATTCTATGACTTCACACACCTTCATTCTTAATTCATAAACATTAATTCTATGACTTCACACACCTGCATTCTATGACTTCGCAAACCTCCATTCTGTGACTTCACACACCTCCATTCTGAGTTCCCACACCTCCATTCGGTGACTTCACACACCTCCATTCTGACTTCACCCAACTCCATTCTATGATTTCACACACCTCCATTCTGTGACTTCACACACCTCCATTTCATGACTTCACAGAACTCCATTCTATGACTTCAGACACCTCCATTCTATGACTTCACACAACTCCATTCTATGCCTTCACACATCCATTTTGACTTCACACACCTCCAATATATGACTTCAAACACCTCAATTCTGTGACTTCACACACCTGCATTCTATGACTTCATACCCGTCCATTCTGTTATTTAACTCACCTCCATTCTATGACTTCACACACCTCAATTCTGTGACTTCAAAAACCTTCATTCTGTGACTTCACACACCTCCATTCTGTGACTTCACAAACGTCCATTCTATGATTTTACACACCTCCATGCTATGACTTCACACACCTCTATTTTATGACTTCACGCACCTCCATTTTAACTTCACACACCTCCATTATGTCATTTCACACCCCTCCCTTCGGTGACTTCACACACCTCCATTCTATGACTTCACACACCTTCATTGTATGACTTCACACACCTCCATTCTATGACATCACACACTTCCATACTATGATTTCACATACCTCCATGCTATGACTTCACACACCTCCATTCTGTGACTTCACACACCTCCATTCTTTGTTCACACACCTCCATTCTGTGACGTCACAAACCTCCATTCTAAGATTTCACACACCTCCATTCTATGACTTCACACACCTATATTTTAGGATGTCACACACCCCCATTTTCACTTCACACACCTCCATTCTGTGACTTCACACACCTCCATTCTATGACTTCACATACTTCCATTGTGACGTCACACACCTCCATTCTATGAGTTCACACACCTCCGTTCTATGACTTCACACACCTCCATTCTGACTTCACACACCTCCATTCTTTGACTTCACAGACCTCGAATCTGTGACTTCACTCACCTCCACTCTATGACTTCACATTCCTCCATTCTATGACTTCCCACACCTCCTTTCTATGACTTCACCCACCTCCATTCTATGACTTCACACCTCCATTCTCACTTCACACACCTCCATTCTGTGACTTCAAACACCTCCATTATATGACTTCACACACCTCCATTCTGTGACTTCACACACCTCCATTCTTTGACTTCACACACCTAAATTCTGACTTCACACAACTCCATTCTATGACTTCACACACCTCCATTCTTTGACGTCACACACCTCCATTCTATGACTTCACATACCTTCATTCTTACTTTACAAACATCCATTCTATAACTTCACACACCTCCATTCTATGACTTCATACACCTCCATTCTTTGACTTCACAGACCTCCATTCTATGTTCACACACCTCAATTCTGTGACTTCACAAACCTCCATTCTGACTTCACACACCTCCATTCTATGACTTCACACACCTCCGTTCTTTGACTTCACACACCTAAATTCTGACTTCACACAACTCCATTCTATGACTTCAAACACCTCCATTCTTTGACGTCACACACCTCCATTCTATGACTTCACATACCTTCATTCTTACTTTACAAACATCCATTCTATAACTTCACACACCTCCATTCTATGACTTCACACACTTCCATTCTTTGACGTCACACACTTCCATTCTATGACTTCACAAAACTCCATTCTGTGACTTCACACACCTCCATTCTATGACTTCACACACTTCCATTGTGAAGTCACACACCGCCATTCTTTGAGTTCACACAGTTCCATTCTGACTTCACACACCTCCATACTATGACTTTACACACTTCCATTCTGACATCACACACCTCCATTCTATGACTTCACAGACTTCGAAACTGTGACTTCACTCACCTGCACTCTATGACTTCACACTCCTCCATTCTATGACTTCCCACACCTCCTTTCTATGACTTCTCCCACCTCCAATCTATGACCACACACCTCCATTCTGACTTCACACACCTCCATTCTGTGACTTCACACACCTCCATTCTATGGGTTCACACACCTCCATTCTATGACTTCACACACCTTCATTCTTACTTCAGAAACATCCATTCTATGACTTCCCACACCTCCATTCTTTGACTTCACACACCTCCATTCCACGACTTCACACACCTCCATTCTTTGACTTCACACACCTCCATTCTATGACTTCACACACCTTCATTCTTAATTCATAAACATTAATTCTATGACTTCACACACCTGCATTCTATGACTTCGCAAACCTCCATTCTGTGACTTCACACACCTCCATTCTGAGTTCACACACCTCCATTCGGTGACTTCACACACCTCCATTCTGACTTCACCCAACTCCATTCTATGATTTCACACACCTCCATTCTGTGACTTCACACACCTCCATTTCTTGACTTCACACAACTCCATTCTATGACTTCAGACACCTCCATTCTATGACTTCACACACCTCCATTCTATGCCTTCACACATCCATTTTGACTTCACACACCTCCAATATATGACTTCAAACACCTCAATTCTGTCACTTCACACACCTCCATTCTATGACTTCACACATCCATTTTGACTTCACACACCTCCAATATATGACTTCAAACACCTCAATTCTGTGACTTCACACACCTCCATTCTATGACTTCATACCCGTCCATTCTGTTATTTCACTCACCTCCATTCTATGACTTCACACACCTCAATTCTGTGACTTCAAAAACCTTCATTCTGTGACTTCACACACCTCCATTCTGTGACTTCACAAACGTCCATTCTATGATTTCACACACCTCCATGCTATGACTTCACACACCTCCATTTTATGACGTCACGCACCTCCATTTTAACTTCACACACCTCCATTATGTCATTTCACACACCTCACTTCGGTGACTTCACACACCTCCATTCTATGACTTCACACACCTTCATTGTATGACTTCACACACCTCAATTCTATGACTTCACACACTTCCATTCTATGATTTCACATACCTCCATGCTATGACTTCACACACCTCCATTCTGTGACTTCACACACCTCCATTCTTTGTTCATACACCTCCATTCTGTGACTTCACAAACCTCCATTCTAAGACTTCACACACCTCCATTCTATGACTTCACACATATACATTTTAGGATGTCACACACCTCCATTTTCAGTTCACACACCTCCATTCTGTGACTTCACACACCTCCATTCTATGACTTCACATACTTCCATTGTGACGTCACACACCTCCATTCTATGAGTTCACACACCTCCATTCTATGACTTCACACACCTCCATTCTGACTTCACACACCTAAATTCTAGGACTTCACAGACCTCGAATCTGTGACTTCACTCACCTCCACTCTATGACTTCACACTCCTCCATTCTATGACTTCCCACACCTCCTTTCTATGACTTCACCCACCTCCATTCTATGACTTCACACCTCCATTCTCACTTCACACACCTCCATTCTGTGACTTCACACACCTCCATTATATGACTTCACACACCTCCATTCTGTGACTTCACACACCTCCATTCTATGACTTCACACACCTTCATTCTTACTTCACAAATATACATTATATGACTTCACACACCTCCATTCTATGACTTCACACACCTCCATTCTTTGACTTCACACACCTCCATTCTATGTTCACACACCTCATTTCTGTGACTTCACAAACGTCCATTCTGACTTCACACACCTCCATTCTATGACTTCACACACCTCCATTCTATGACTTCACACAGCTCCATTCTTTGATTTCACACACCTAAATTCTGACTTCACACAACTCCATTCTATGACTTCACACACCTCCATTCTTTGACGTCACACACCTCCATTCTATGACTTCACATACCTTCATTCTTACTTTACAAACATCCATTCTATAACTTCACACACCTCCATTCTATGACTTCACACACTTCCATTCTGTGACTTCACACACCTCCATTCTATGACTTCACAAAACTCCATTCTGTGACTTCACACACCTCCATTATATGACTTCACACACTTCCATTGTGAAGTCACACACGGCCATTCTATGAGTTCACACAGTTCCATTCTGACTTCACACACCTCCATACTATGACTTTACACACTTCCCTTCTGACATCACACACCTCCATTCTATGACTTCACAGACTTCGAAACTGTGACTTCACTCACCTGCACTCTATGACTTCACACTCCTCCATTCTATGACTTCCCACACCTCCTTTCTATGACTTCACCCACCTCCAATCTATGACCACACACCTCTATTCTGACTTCACACACCTCCTTTCTGTGACTTCACACACCTTCATTCTTACTTCAGAAACATCCATTCTATGACTTCCCACACCTCCATTCTTTGACTTCACACACCTCCATTCCACGACTTCACACACCTCCATTCTATGAGTTCACACACCTCCATTCTATGACTTCACACACCTTCATTCTTAATTCATAAACATTAATTCTATGACTTCACAGACCTGCATTCTATGATTCGCAAACCTATATTCTGTGACTTCACACACCTCCATTCTGAGTTCACACACCTCCATTCGGTGACTTCACACACCTCCATTCTGACTTCACCCAACTCCATTCTGTGACTTCACAAACCTCCATTCTACGATTTCACACACCTCCATTCTATGACTTCACACACCGACATTTTGGGACGTCACACACCTCCATTTTGACTTCATACACCTCCATTCTGTGACATCACACACCTTCATTCTATGACTTCACACACTTCCATTGTGACGTCACACACCTCTAATTATATGAGTTCACACACCTACAGTCTATGACTTCACACACCTCCATTCTGACTTCACACACCTCCTTTCTAGGACTTCACAGACCTCGAATCTGTGACTTCACTCACCTCCACTCTATGACTTCACACTCCTCCATTCTATGACTTCCCACACCTCCCTTCTATGACTTCACCCACCTCCATTCTATGACTTCACACCTCCATTCTGACTTCACACACCTCCATTCTGTGACTTCACACACCTCCATTATATGACTACACACACCTCCATTCTATGACTTCACACACCTCCATTCTATAACTTCACACACCTCCATTCTCTGACTTCACACACCTCCATTCTATGACTTCACACACCTTCATTCTTCCTTCACAAACATACATTATATGACTTTACATACCTCCATTCTATGACTTCACACACCTCCATTCTTTGATTTCACACACCTCCATTCTATGTTCACACACCTCAATTCTGTGACTTCAAAAACCTCCATTCTGATTTCACACACCTCCATTCTATGACTTCACACACCTAAATTCTATGACTTCACACACCTCCATTCTTTGACTTCACACACCTAAATTCTGACTTCACACAGCTCCATTCTATGACTTCACACACCTCCATTCTTTGACGTCACACACCTCCATTCTGTGACTTCACACACCTCCATTCTATGACTTCACACACCTCCATTCTGTGACTTCACACACCTCCATTCTATGACTTCACACACTTCCATTGTGACGTCACACACCTCCATTCTATGAGTTCACACACCTCCATTCTGACTTCACACACCTCCATTCTATGAGTTCACACACCTCCATTCTGACATCACACACCTCCATTCTATGACTTCACAGACCTCGAAACTGTGAGTTCACTCACCTGCAGTCTATGACTTCACACTCTTCCATTCTATGACTTCACACACCTCCAATCTGTGACGTCACACACCTCCATTCTATGACTTCACACACGTCCATTCTATGACTTCACACACCTTCATTCTTACTTCACAAACATACATTATATGATTTCACACACCTCCATTCTATGACTTCACACACTTCCTTTCTATGACTTCACACACCTCCATTCTGTGACTTCACACACCTCCATTCTCAGTTCACACATCTCCATTCTGTGACTTCACACAGCTCCATTCTTTGACTTCACAAACCTCCATTCTGTGACTTCACACACCTCCATTCTGTGACTTCACACACCTCTATTCTATGACTTCACACACCTCCCTTCTATGACTTCACACACCTCCATTCTATGACTTCACACATCCATTTTTATTTCACACACCTCCAATATATGACATCAAACACCTCATTTCTGTGACTTCACACATCTCCATTCTATGACTTCATACCCATCCATTCTGTGACTTCACCCACCTCCATTCTGTGACTTCACACACCTCTATTCTCCGACTTCACACCCCTCAAGTATGACTTCACATACCTCCATTCTGTGACTTCACAAACTTCCATTCTCTGATTTCACACACCTCCATTCTATGAATTCACACACCTCCATTCTGAGTTCACACACCTCCATTCGGTGACTTCACACACCTACATTCTGACTTCACCCAACTCCATTCTATGACTTCACACACTTCCATTCTATGACTTCACACACCTCCATTCTGTGACTTCACATACCTCCATTCTGAGTTCACACACCTCCATTCTGTGACTTCACACACCTCCATTCTTTGACTTCACAAACCTCCATTCTGTGACTTCACACACCTCCATTCTGTGACTTCACACACCTCCATTCTATGACTTCACACAACTCCATTCTATGACTTCACCCACCTCCATTCTATGACTTCATACACCTCCATTCTATGACTTCACACAAACATTTTGACTTCACACACCTCCAATATATGACTTCAAACACCTCAATTCTGTGACTTCACACAACTCCATTCTATGACATTACACATCCATTTTGACTTCACACACCTCCATTATTTGACTTCAAACACCTCAATTCTGTGACTTCACACACCTCCATTCTATGACTTCATACCCGTCCATTCTGTTATTTCACACACCTCCATTCTATGACTTCACACACCTCAATTCTGTGACTTCACAAACCTCCATTCTGTGACTTCACACACCTCCATTCTGTAACTTCACAAACGTCCATTCTATGATTTCACACACCTCCATTCTATGACTTCACACACCTCCATTTTATGACGTCATGCACCTCCATTTTAACTTCACACACCTCCATTATGTGACTTCACACACCTCCCTTCGGTGACTTCACACAGTTCCTTTCTATGACTTCACACACCTTCATTGTATGACTTCACACACCTCCATTCTATGACTTCACACACTTCCATTCTATGATTTCACATATCTCCATTCTATGACTTCACACACCTCCATTCTGTGACTTCACACACCTCCATTCCACGACTTCACACACCTCCATTCTATGTGTTCACACACCACAATATTGTGTTCACATACCTCCATTCTCTGACTTCACACACCTCCATTCTGAGTTCACACACTTCCATTCTGTGACTACACAAACCTCCAATCTATGATTTCACACACCTCCATTCTATGACTTCACACACTTCCATTCTATGATTTCACATACCTCCATGCTATGACTTCGCACAACTCCATTCTCTGACTTCACACACCTCCCTTCTGAGTTCACACACTTCCATTCTGTGACTACACAAACCTCCATTCTGTGATTTCACACACCTCCATTCTATGACTTCACACACCTCCATTTTAGGATGTCTCACACCTCCACTTTGACTTCACACACCTCCATTCTATGAGTTCACACACCTCCAATCTATGACTTCACACACTTCCATTGTGATGTCACACACCTCCATTCTATGAGTTCACACACCTACATTCTATGACTTCGCCAACCTCCATTCTGACTTCACAGAACTCCATTCGATGACTTCACACACCTCCTTTCTATGACTTCACCCACCTCCATTCTAAGACTTCACACCTCCATTCTGACTTCACACACCTCCATTCTGTGACTTCACACACCTCCATGATATGACTTCACACACCTCCATTCTATGACTTCACACACCTCCATTCTGTGACTTCACACACCTCCATTATGTGACTTCAGACACCTCCCTTCGGTGACTTCACAGTCCTCCATTCTATGACTTCACACACCTCCATTCGGTGACTTCACACACCTCCATTCTGACCTCACCCAACTCCATTCTATGACTTCACACACTTCCTTTCTATGACTTCACACACCTCCTTTCTGTGACTTCACACACCTCCATTCTCAGTTCACACACCTCCATTCTGTGACTTCACACAGCTCCATTCTTTGACTTCACAAACCTCCATTCTGTGACTTCACACAGCTCCATTCTGTGACTTCACAAACCTCTATTCTATGACTTCACAAACCTCCCTTCTATGACTTCACACACCTCAATTCTATGACTTCACACATCCATTTTTATTTCACACAACTCCAATATATGACTTCAAACACCTCATTTCTGTGACTTCACACATCTCCATTCTATGACTTCATACCCATTCATTCTGTTACTTCACCCACCTCCATTCTATGACTTCACAAACCTCGATTCTGTGATTTCACACACCTCCATTCTGTGACTTCACAAACTTCCATTCTCTGATTTCACAAACCTCCATTCTGTGACTTCACACACCTCCATTCTGTGACTTCACACACCTCCATTCTATGACTTCACACAACTCCATTCTATGACTTCACACACCTCCATTCTATGACTTCATACACCTCCATTCTCTGACTTCACACATACATTTTGACTTCACACACCTCCAATATATGACTTCAAACACCTCAATTCTGTGACTTCACACACCTCCATTCTATGACTTTACACATCCATTTTGACTTCCCACACCTCCATTATATGACTTCAAACACCTCAATTCTGTGACTTCACACACCTCCATTCTATGACTTCATACCCGTCCATTCTGTTATTTCACAAACCTCCATTCTATGACTTCACACACCTCAATTCTGTGACTTCACAAACCTCCATTCTGTGACTTCACACACCTCCATTCTGTGACTTCACAAACGTCCATTCCATGATTTCACACACCTCCATTCTATGACTTCACATACCTCCATTTTATGTCGTCACGCACCTCCATTTTAACTTCACACACCTCCATTATGTGACTTCACACACCTCACTTCGGTGACTTCACACAGCTCCTTTCTATAACTTCACACACCTTCACTGTATGACTTCACACACCTCCATTCTATGACTTCACACACTTCCATTCTATGATTTCACATATCTCCATTCTATGACTTCACACACCTCCATTCTGTGACTTCACACACCTCCATTCCACGACTTCACACACCTCCATTCTGTGTGTTCACACACCACAATATTGTGTTCACACACCTCCATTCTCTGACTTCACACACCTTCATTCTTAATTCAGAAACATCCATTCTATGACTTCACACACTTCCATTCTATGATTTCACATACCTCCATGCTATGACTTCACACAACTCCATTCTCTGACTTCACACACCTCCATTCTGAGTTCACACACTTCCATTCTGTGACTACACAAACCTCCAATCTATGATTTCACACACCTCCATTCTATGACTTCACACACTTCCATTCTATGATTTCACATAACTCCATGCTATGACTTCATACAACTCCATTCTCTGACTTCACACACCTCCATTCTGAGTTCACACACTTCCATTCTGTGACTACACAAACCTCCATTCTATGATTTCACACACCTCCATTCTATGACTTCACACACCTCCATTTTAGGATGTCTCACACCTCCATTTTGACTTCACACACCTCCATTCTATGAGTTCACACACCTCCATTCTATGACTTCGCCCACCTCCATTCTGACTTCACAGAACTCCATTCTATGACTTCACACACCTCCTTTCTATGACTTCGCCCACCTCCATTCTATGACTTCACACCTCCATTCTGACTTCACACACCTCCATTCTGTGACTTCACACACCTCCATGATATGCCTTCACACACCTCCATTCTATGACTTCACACACTTCCATTCTGTGACTTCACACACCTCCATTCTCCGACTTCACACCTCTCCAATTTGACTTCACATACCTCCATTCTATGACTTCACAAACCTCCATTCTGTGACTTCACACACCTCCATTATGTGACTTCAGACACCTCCCTTCGGTGACTTCACAGTCCTCCATTCTATGACTTCACACACCTCCATTGTATGACTTCACACACCTCCATTCTATGACTTCACACACTTCCATTCTATGATTTCACATACCTGCATGCTATGACTTCACACAACTCCATTCTGTGACTTCACACACCTCCATTCTGTGACTTCACAAACCTCTATTCTATGATTTCACACACCTCCATTCTATGACTTCACACACCTTCATTTTAGGACATCACACACCTCCATTTTGACTTCACAGACCTCCATTCTGTGACTTCACATCTCCATTCTATGACTTCACAAACTTCCATTGTGACGTCACACACCTCCATTCTATGAGTTCACACACCTCCATTCTAAGACTTCACACACCTCCATTCTATGACTTCACACACTTCCATTGCGACGTCACAAACCTCCATTCTATGAGTTCACACACCTCCATTCTGACTTCACACACCTCCATTCTATGACTTCACACACTTCCATTCTGAATTCACACAGCTCCATTCTGTGACTTCACAAAATTCCATTCTATGATTTCAAACACCTCCATACTATGAGTTCACACAACTCCATCTAAGACTTCACACACCTCCATTCTGACTTCACACACCTCTATTCTATGACTTTGCACACCCCTATTCTGACATCACACACCTCCATTCTATGACTTCACAGACCTCGAAACTGTGACTTCACTCACCTGCACTCCATGACTTCACACTCCTCCATTCTATGACTTCCCACACCTCCTTTCTATGATTCACCCACCTCCAAATTATGACTACACACCTCCATTCTGACTTCACACACCTCCATTCTGTGACTTCTCACACCTCCATTCTATGAGTTCACACACCTCCATTCTATGACTTCACACACCTTCATTCTTATTTCAGAAACATCCATTCTATGACTTTCCACACCTCCATTCTTTGACTTCACACACCTCCATTCCACGACTTCACACACCTCCATTCTATGAGTTCACACACCTCCATTCTATGACTTCACACACCTTCATTCTTAATTCATAAACATCCATTCTATGACATCACACACCTCCATTCTATGACTTCGCAAACCTCCATTCTGTGACTTCACACACCTCCATTCTGAGTTCACACACCTCCATTAGGTGACTTAACACACCTCCATTCTGGCTTCACTCAACTCCATTCTATGACTTCACACACCTCCATTCTGTGACTTCACACACCCCAATTCTATGACTTCACACAACTCCATTCTATGACTTCACACACCTCCATTCTATGACTTCACACACCTCCATTCTATGACTTCACACATCCATTTTGACTTCACACACCTCCAATATATGACTTCAAACACCTCAATTCTGTCACTTCACACACCTCCATTCTATGACTTCACACATCCATTTTGACTTCAGACACCTCCAATATATGACTTCAAACACCTCAATTCTGTGACTACACACACCTCCTTTCTATGACTTCATACCCGTCTCTCCCGACCCGCGGGTTCAGCTATTCATGCGGCTCGAAGAGGCACCTCCTGAAAGAAGAAAACCAATGGGGGAAAGAGAGGAAGGAGACCAGGCGCATAAAGAAAGACAGAGACAATCTGAGTCGCGTCAAGGTCTCATTTATTAAAAGTAAAGCAGGGTTTATATACCCTGAGTGTAAGGAAGGGAGTATAGAGGGGGGTGGGATGGAGAGTTTTTGTGATAACAAGAAGGAGAAGTCTCAAGGTTAGGGGTGGGTCAGGCTGTTCTTTTGGCCGTTGTGCTAACCCAAGCAACCACCTGCGGTTATTCCGAGAATTATTTTGTGCAGATGACTCAACCAGATGCGATTAGCTCAAGGCTAGAGGGTCTTTGCTTCCTTCCGTTTAACTCCTTGGTCTCTGACAATTCCCCCTTTCCTTTAAAGAACAAGGTCTTAATAGGTGGAGAGAACACCCTGTCTTAGGCTATATGGAGGGACCCTTACTCCTGGCAACATGCCTTGTTGAGCCGGCCTCGACGGCCTCTGTATGTTGTGTCACCCAGGGTAAGCTCCATAATAATCCCGTCATTGGATGCTCTCTAGCCGCTTGGGGTTTATCAGCCAAGAAGTGTATGAAACTGGAGCCCTCTTTCGGGAGTGCTTGTTTCGGACCCTACAGGGTCATCCTGAGCCTCTAAGCGATGATAATGCACCGAGATTGAGTTTTTGGAAAAGGCAGAATCAATTTGATTTTTTATAAATCGCGTAAGGAGCTGAAAAGCCCAAGGGCCAAAAGAAATTAGGAGGAGAAGTCCCACAAGGGGGCCCAAGAGGGAGGGTAAAAGGGTTGATAGCCAGGGAGATGTGGAGAACCAATTTTGATACCAAGATTCTTGTTTTTCCCTTTCTCCTTTTCGCTTTTCTAGGCTAGCTGTAATTTTTTCTAAGCTATCCTTAACAAGTCCTGTTCTATCTACATATACGCAGCATTTTTCCTTTAAAACCGCGCATAAGCCTCCTTGCTGTAGAAAAAGCAAGTCTACTCCTCGTCGATTTTGGAGGACAACTTCTGCCAGAGAGCATCACCATCAATAGCATCATGCGGAGTGATGACGGGGAAGGCCTCATCATCATGGTTGTTGACCTGTAAAAGAAAAATATTTTTGTTCTCAGGCGCCACCCTGGAATTATTTATATGGCTTTATTGTTTATTATATGGTTTTATTAAACTTTCAGGCAACCATCTAGCTCCCCCTTCTTTAGAATTATAAATGCAAGCTGATCCTTTTCCCCAGATAATGACTGGGTCAGGGCCATTCCATATTCCTGTCAGTGGGTCTTTCCATAGGGCCTGGGCGTAGTGTGTTTGTGTGGTGGGATGCCAAAGGCGTTCTGCAGCAGATTTGCCATTAGCGTCAAGGGTTAAAAAGTTTAAAACAAAGAGAGCATGTAATAGCAAAGTCTTATAGTTTCCTTTAAGGGAATATAATGTTTCTTGTGAGGCAAGTTTAATGAGGGTGTTTTTTAAAGTCTGATGAGCCCTTTCCACTATTCCTTGTCCTTGGGGGTTGTAGGGGATTCCAGTAATATGTTTTATGCTCATTTGGGAGCAAAATTGTTTGAACTTTTGACTGGTATATCCAGGCCCATTGCCGTCTTTATAGTTTGGGGTTGTCCCATGACAGAAAAAACATATAGGAGATGGTTTATAACATCTTTTGTGGCCTCCCCTAAATGAGCAGAGGCACAAATAAATCCACTAAAGGTATCAATGGTAACATGTACATATTTTAACCTTCCAAAGGATGGGACATGAGTAACATCCATCTGCCAAAGTTGTCCAGGTATGAGCCCTCTAGGATTTACACCTACATGGGGTTCAGGGAGCAGGGTTAGGCAATTTCTGCAGTTTTTAACAATTTGTCTTGCCTGTTCTCTAGTAATTTTAAATTTTAAGCGCAGGGTATGAGCATTAAGGTGGTGAACAGCATGGGCCTCTTGTGCAAGGGACACAGGATTAACTGTTTGAGATAAGGTAACTATTTGGGTTGCCAAATCAGCTAATTCATTGCCCCGAGTTAGTGGCCCAGGTAGGCCAGAATGAGAACGAATATGTCCTACAAAGAAAGGGTACGAACGTTGTCTAATAAGTTTTTGCAATTCAAAAAATAATTGAAAAGTAGGTGTAGTAGGCTGAATAACTGGAACCATTTCTAAAACTTGTAAAGCTCTAACAACATAATGGCTATCCGAAAACAGATTAAAAGGGTGGATCTTTAATAACCGAAAAACACAAAGCGCAGCAAATAATTCTACTAACTGAGCAGATTTAAAGGAAGTATTTACAAAGTGGGAAACATTATTAATAACATATGAAGCTTTTCCATTTTTTGAACCATCAATAAAGATGCTCAAAGTATTGGGGATGGGCTTTATTAAGGTATTTTTTTAGAAAAACAAAAGGAGTAATATTAAGGAATTGAATAAGTCTGTCGCTGGGCATGTGAGTATCAAAGTTACCCTGGAACCCAGTGCATAAAACAGCCCAATCATCTTGTCTTTGTTGTAACCAATTAATTTGTTCCTTAGAGTAAGGGGTGATTATGATATCAGGATCCTTGCCAAAATATCTGACAGAAGTCTTGAGCCCCAGAAAAATAAGTTGGGAGACCAAAGAGGGGTAGGAGGGGAGTACCTTGGACTGAGAGGCGGAGGCATGAATCCATAACAGGGGCACGGTTTTTTGCCACAATAAACCGGTGGGTGTAAATTCTGTGGCAAAAATGATTAAATAAAGGGTCACGGAGGGGTTGAAGTAACCTATATTTTGTTGTGTAATGGCCTCCTCTAACTTTATTAGGGCTTTTTCAGCTTCGGGCGTAAGTTTTCTGGGGGAGGAAGGGTCAGAATTTCCCTGTAGAATATTAAACATGGGTTTGAGATCTCCTGTTGTTAATTTAAGGTGAGGACGTAGCCAATTAATGTCTCCAAGGAGTTTTTGGAAATCATTTAGACAATTTAGCTTATTCCTTTTGATTTGAATTTTTTGAGCATATATTAAAGAGGGTTCTAATTGAAAACCCAGGAACAAGAAGGGATAGCAAGTTTGAATTTTTTCTGGGGAGATAAAAAGTCCTCTGTCTTGTAAAGCAATAACTATTTTTTGAGTCACTTGATGTGCCTCCATTTCTACTTTGGCAGCAATTAATAGGTCATCCATATAATGTATAATATATATATGAGGGTATTGAACACGAATTGGGTCTATGGATTGAGCCACAAATTTTTGACAAAGAGTGGGAGAATTAGCCATACCCTGTGGCAACACTCGCCATTGAAAGTGGGGATTAGGGCCTTTATGGTTTATCATGGGTATGGAAAAGGCAAATCTTTTACAATCTCCAGGATTGAGGGGAATGGAGAAAAAACAGTCTTTTATATCTATTACAATTTTAAAAAATCCTTTAGGGATAGCTGTGGGAGAGGGCAGTCCAGGTTGTAGGGCTCCCATGGGTGCCATGGTTTTATTAATTTCCCTTAGATCCTGCAGTAACCTCCAACTCCCATTTTTCTTTTTTATAACAAATATGGGAGTATTCCAGGGAGAGGTAGAAGGTTCAAGATGTCCCTGCTCTAATTGTTCCTGCACCAACTGAAGAGCAGCCTGAACCTTTTCTTGAGGCATGGACCACTGGTCTATCCAAACCAGATTGTCAGATTTCCAAGTTATTTTATCGGCTTGGAGCGCAGGGGGAGCAGTGGTCTTTAGGAAAAAAGGTCGGTCCCAAGACCTTTTCTATCCCATTTAGGGGTGGGTATAATTGGGTGACTAATTCCTTGCTCATGCTTTCCCAGCCCTTTTCCTGGCAAATATCCAGACTTAAGCATTATGTTAGTCACAGTCTCATTAGGACTGAACATGATAACTCCCATTTGGGTCATTATATCTCTCCCCCATAGATTTACAGGGAGTCCGTCCACCACAAAAGGTTTAACTGTCCCAATGTTTCCCTCTGGGTCTGTCCATGTTAATATTTTAGAACTCTGGAGTGTATTTTGAGTCTGCCCAATACCTTTTAGATGGGTAGCGGTGGGTTCCAGAGGCCAAGAGATAGGCCAATGTTGTTTTGCAATGACAGTAGCATCGGCCCCTGTATCTAAAAGACCCAGGAATTGTTTTCCTTCCAAAAAAAGTTTTAAAGTTGGTCGAGATTCTGTCAATTGATGTACCCAAAATATATCTGTTGATCCTGGGGTAGAATTGCCACGCTGGGGATGCTTATATGGGAACTCTCCTGTTACGGGCAGAGGGAGGGCTTGTGCAATGCGTTGGCCTGCCGATATGGCAAGAGGGCCTTGAGAGGCATGAACTAAAATTTTTAATTCGCCTGAATAATCAGTGTCAACCACCGAGGGAATGACAGAGAGTCCTTGCAGTGAGCTTGAAGCTCAGCCTATAATAAGAAAAAACATTCCTGGCGGGGGAGGCCCGAACCTTCCAGAGTTTATAACAACTGTTCCTTCCTCTGGAGTTATAATTCTGGTGGTGGAGGAACAGAGATCCAGTCCTGCGCTGCCTGCAGTGGCTCGGAACAAGTCTGAGTCAGCGATGTTTGCATTAGAGGCAGATTTTGGGCGGCCGGGGTCATTGGTTGTCGTGGTGGGTAGGTAGGGCCCCCTACTGGGGCCTGAAGCCCGTTTCCCGAGACCACAGATAAAGGCTGGTCATTTATATCGGTCTTGGACCGGCACTCTCTAGCCCAGTGATGGCCTCTTTTGCATTTAGGACAAAGGCCAAGGGGAAGGGGGAGGGGAATCGTCCCAGGAACGTTGGGTTGTTTAATAGTTCCAGGGCATTCTCTAGCAAAATGTCCAATTTGTCCACATTTAAAACAGTTTTTAGGGCTAGATATTTGTCCTAGTTTTCCTGAAGGTGGAGTCTGGTTTTGGAGTATGCTCCAATGGACAAATTAATAGATTTAGACATTTTATGTTCAAAGGAATCCACATCATTGCAAATTTTAATCATACCATTTAAATCTAGGGTCTTTGTTTTGCCTCTTAAAGCAGCTTTACAGGTTGCATTAGCATTTTCTATGGCCAACTGTCTAACTATAATATCATCTGTATCTACCTCACCTAATATTCTTTCAGCTGCTTCTAACAGTCTGGCAACGAATTGAGAATATGGTTCATTATTGCCTTGTACTACCCTGGAAAGAGAGGTAGTAACCGCTCCTGCAGCAGGCACGGCTCTCCAGGCGGCCAGGGCAGCCTGAGCAGTCTGGGTTAATATTCCTGCAGGGAGTTTTTGTTGTTTTTCCTCCGAGGCAAATTTGCCCCTCCCTGAAATTTTATCAGAAGACCATGAAGCCATTTGTGTATGTTTTTTATTGGTAATGGCTTGATTTTCTGCCTTATCTATAAATTCAGCTTTCCAGGTTAGATATTGACTCCTGGTTAAAACAGACTGTACAATCTTGTGCCACTCAAGAGGCAATAAATGTCCCTCACCCCCGAGGCCCTCCAGTACTGTTAAAGTAAAAGGGGCGTTAATTCCATAATTCTTAACAGCCGAAAGCAATTCTTTAATTTGTTTAAACGTCAGTCTCCTATATGTAATTTGAGAATCTCTCCTTGCCTCCTCCTGATCACCCCCTTCCTCCTCGGAGGCAGAGGAATCTAGGTTTTGTCCCTCCTCCTGCCTTCTGGTGGTGTCTGCCTCCTCCTCTCCCGCTTCTCCTCCCTCCCTCTCTTGTTCCCGAGGTTGAGTGTTAGAGCGAGTAATTACGGGGAAGGAGAAGGAAACAGTTTGCGCCCCGGATCTGAGTCTATTATTGCGGCTCTTTGAGGCCGAGGGTGTTTTAGCAGGCTTGTTACCCGAGGCATGGGGGGTAGTCACGGCTTCCCCAACAAGATCCATTTGTAAATCATGAATTTGCACAGTGAGGTCCCTTAACTCTCTTTTTAAATGAAGCACGTTTTTTAATTCTGTCACTTGTTTCAAGAGAGAGTCTTTGGATTTAAGGAGACCTTGCACCTCCGGAGGAACAGAGAATGATCTCACCATTTCCTGTGGTGGGGCTGACAGGAGAGAGGTGTCTGGATAGGGGGGAGGGGTGGGCCAGTGAAGGGCCCTTATCTCTGGAGTCTGTGTAGCTGCAGAAACTTGGGGAAGAGGAAAAGGGCCATATCTTTCTTCCTCATAATGCGCTGCCTCCTCCTCTAGCTCCACCTCAGAGGGGGGGTTGAGCATGCCATTATCAGGAGAAGTCTTAGGAATAATAGGAAAAATATTTTTATAAGGTTTTAGTGACATATTTTTCTTTCAACAAAACAAAAGAATTTTTACCAAATCTTTCTTTTTAACTCTTATTCCTCTCTCCCTATGTGATCCTTTCATTTCTTTTATGAATATAACCTCCTTTTCATTTCTTTTATAAATAAAACCTCTTTTGATAACGCTTTGCCCATGGTTGATGGGACGGCAGAACTTACCTCAAGACTCTTCCACGGTGCACGAGCGATGCGGTGTGGGCGTCTGTACCTTAATATAATCAGGGTCCCCTGTTCTCAACGCCGTCCGGTAGGTCACCGTGCTTCGAGCCCCACGTTGGGCGCCACTTCTCCCGACCCGCGGGTTCAGCTATTCATGCGGCTCGAAGAGGCACCTCCTGAAAGAAGAAAACCAATGGGGGAAAGAGAGGAAGGAGACCAGGCGCATAAAGAAAGACAGAGACAATCTGAGTCGCGTCAAGGTCTCATTTATTAAAAGTAAAGCAGGGTTTATATACCCTGAGTGTAAGGAAGGGAGTATAGAGGGGGGGAATGGAGAGTTTTTGTGATAACAAGAAGAAGTCTCAAGGTTAGGGGTGGGTCAGGCTGTTCTTTTGGCCGTTGTGCTAACCCAAGCAACCACCTGCGGTTATTCCGAGAAGTATTTTGTGCAGATGACTCAACCAGATGCGATTTGCTCAAGGCTAGAGGGTCTTTGCTTCCTTCCGTTTAACTCCTTGGTCTCTGACACCCGTCCATTCTGTTATTTCACACACCTCCATTCTATGACTTCACACACCTCCATTCTGTGACTTCACAAACGTCCATTCTATGATTTCACACACCTCCATGCTATGACTTCACACACCTCCATTTTATGACGTCAAGCACCTCCATTTTAACTTCACACACCTCCACTATGTGATTTCACACACCTCCCTTCGGTGACTACACACACCTCCATTCTATGACTTCACACACTTCCATTCTATGATTTCACATACCTGCATGCTATGACTTCACACACCTCCATTCTGTGACTTCACACACCTCCATTCTGATTTCACACACTTCCATTCTGTGACTTCACAAACCTGCATTCTATGATTTCACACACCTCCATTCTATGACTGCACACACGTACATTTTAGGACGTCACCGACCTCCATTTTGACTTCACACCCCTCAATTCTTTGACTTCACACACCTCCATTCTATGACTTCACACACTTCCCTTGTGACGTCACACACCTCAATTCTATGAGTTCACACACCTCCATTCTATGACTTCACACACCTCCATTCTGACTTCACACACCTCCATTCTATGACTTCACAGACCTCGAATCTGTGACTTCACCCACCTCCACTCTATGACTTCACACTCCTCCATTCTATGACTTCCCACACCTCCTTTCTATCACCGTACACACCTCCATTCTATGACTTCACACCACCATTCTGACTTCACACACCTCCATTCTGTGACTTCACAAACCTCCATTATATGACTTCACACACCTCCATTCTATGACTTCACACAACTCCATTCTATGACTTCACACACCTCCATTCTGTGACTTCACACACGTCCATTCTATGACTTCACACACCTTCATTCTTACTTCACAAACATACATTGTATGATTTCACACACTTCCATTCTATGACTTCACACACCTCCATTCTTTGACTTCACACACCTCCATTCTATGTTCACACACCTCAATTCTGTGACTTCACAAACCTCCATTCTGACTTCACACATCTCCATTCTATGACTTCACACACCTCCATTCTATGACTTCACACACCTCCATTCTTTGACTTCACACACCTAAATTCTGACTTCAGACAGCTCCATTCTATGACTTCACACACTTCCATTCTTTGACGTCACACACCTCCATTCTCTGACTTCACACACCTTCATTCTAACTTTACAAACATCCATTCTATAACTTCACACACCTCCATTCTATGACTTCACACACTTCCATTCTATGACTTCACACACCTCAATTCTATGACTTCACACACCTCCATTCTGTGACTTCACACACCTCCATTCTATGACTTCCCACACTTCCATTGTGACGTCACACACCTCCATTCTATGAGTTCACAGACCTCGAATCTGTGATTTCACTCACCTGCGCTCTATGACTTCACATTCCTCCATTCTATGACTTCCCACACCTCCTTTCTATGACTTCACCCACCTCCAATCTATGACTACACACCTCCATTCTGACTTCACACATCTCCATTCTGTGACTTCACACACCTCCATTCTATGAGTTCACACACCTCCATCCTATGACTTCACACACCTTCATTCTTACTTCAGAAACATCCATTCTATGACTTCACACACCTCCATTCTTTGACTTCACACACCTCCATTCCACGACTTCACCCACCTCCATTCTATTTGTTCACACACCTCCATTCTATGACTTCACACACCTTCATTCTTAATTCAGAAATATCCATTGTATGACTTCACACACCTCCATTCTATGACTTCTCAAACCTCCATTCTGTGACTTCACACACCTCTATTCTGAGTTCACACACCTCCATTCGGTGACTTCACACACCTCCATTCTGACCTCACCCAACTCCAATCTATGACTTCACACACTTCCTTTCTATTACTTCACACACCTCCATTCTGTGACTTCACACACCTCCATTCTCAGTTCACACACCTCCATTCTGTGACTTCACACAGCTCCATTCTTTGACTTCACAAACCTCCATTCTGTGACTTCACACACCTCCATTCTGTGACTTCACACACCTCTATTCTATGACTTCACACACCTCCATTCTATGACTTCACACATCCATTTTTATTTCACACACCTCCAATATATGACTTCAAACACCTCATTTCTGTGACTTCACACATCTCCATTCTATGACTTCATACTCATCCATTCTGTGACTTCACCCACCTCCATTCTGTGACTTCACACACCTCTATTCTCCGACTTCACACCCCTCAAATATGACTTCACATACCTCCATTCTATGACTTCACAAACCTCGATTCTGTGACTTCACACACCTCCATTCTGTGACTTCACAAACGTCCATTCTCTGATTTCAGACACCTCCATTCTATGACTTCACACACCTCCATTCTGAGTTCACACACCTCCATTCGGTGACTTCACACACCTACATTCTGACTTCACCCAACTCCATTCTATGACTTCACACACTTCCATTCTATGACTTCACACACCTCCATTCTGTGACTTCACACACCTCCATTCTGAGTTCACACACCTCCATTCTGTGACTTCACACACCTCCATTGTGACGTCACACACCTCCATTATATGAGTTCACACACCTACATTCTATGACTTCACACACCTCCATTCTGACTTCACACCCCTCCATTCTAGGACTTCACAGACCGCGAATCTGTGACTTCACACATACATTTTGACTTCACACACCTCCAATATATGACTTCAAACACCTCAATTCTGTGACTTCACACACCTCCATTCTATGACTTTACACATCCATTTTGACTTCACAGACCTCCATTATATGACTTCAAACACCTCAATTCTGTGACTTCACACACCTCCATTCTATGACTTCACACACCTCAATTCTGTGACTTCACAAACCTCCATTCTGTGACTTCACACACCTCCGTTCTGTGACTTCACAAACGTACATTCTATGATTTCACACACCTCCATTCAATGACTTCACTCACCTCCATTTTATGACGTCACGCACCTCCATTTTAACTTTACACACCACCATTATGTGACTTCACACACCTCCCTTCGGTGACTTCACACAGCTCCTTTCTATGACTTCAGACACCTTCATTGCATGACTTCACACACCTCCATTCTATGACTTCACAAACTTCCATTCTATGATTTCACATACCTCCATTCTATGACTTCACACACCTCCATTCTGTGACCTCACACACCTCCATTCCACGACTTCACACACCTCCATTCCATGTGTTCACACACCACAATATTGTGTTCACACACCTCCATACTCTGACTTCACACACCTTCATTCTTAATTCAGAAACATCCATTCTATGACTTCACACACTTCCATTCTATGATTTCACATACCTCCATGCTATGACCTCACACAACTCCATTCCCTGACTTCACACACCTCCATTCTGAGTTCACACACTTCCATTCTGTGACTACACAAACCTCCATTCTATGATTTCACACACCTCCATTCTATGACTTCACACACTTCCATTCTATGATTTCACATACCTCCATGCTATGACTTCACACACCTCCATTCTATGACTTCACACACCTCCATTCTATGACTTCACACACTTCCATTGTGACGTCACACACCTCCATTCTGAGTTCACACACCTCCATTCGGTGACTTCACACACCTACATTCTGACTTCACCCAACTCCATTCTATGACTTCACACACTTCCATTCTATGACTTCACACACCTCCATTTTGACTTCATACACCTCCATTCTGTGACATCACACACCTTCATTCCATGACTTCACACACTTCCATTGTGACATCACACACCTCCATTATATGAGTTCACACACCTCCATTCTATGACTTCACACACCTCCATTCTGACTTCACACCCCTCCATTCTAGGACTTCACAGACCTCGAATCTGTGACTTCACTCACCTCCACTCTATGACTTCACACTCCTCCATTCTATGACTTCCCACACCTCCTTTCTATGACTTCACCCACCTCCATTCCATGACTTCACACCTCCATTCTGACTTCACACACCTCCATTCTATGACTTCACACACCTCCATTATATGATTCACACACCTCCATTCTATGACTTCACACACCTCCATTCTATACCTTCACACACCTCCATTCTCTGACTTCACACACCTCCATTCTATGACTTCACACACCTTCATTCTTACTTCACAAACATACATTATATGTCTTTACATACCTAAATTCTATGACTTCACACACCTCCATTCTTTGACTTCACACACCTCCATTCTATGTTCACACACCTCAATTCTGTGACTTCACAAACCTCCATTCTGATTTCACACACCTCCATTCTATGACTTCACACACCTAAATTCTATGACTTCACACACCTCCATTCTTTGACTTCACACACCTAAATTCTGACTTCACACAGCTCCATTCTATGACTTCACACACCTCCATTCTTTGACGTCACACACCTCCATTCTGTGACTTCACACACCTCCATTCTATGACTTCACACACCTCCATTCTGTGACGTCACACACCTGCATTCTATGACTTCACACACTTCCATTGTGACATCACACACCGCCATTCTATGAGTTCACACACCTCCATTCTGACTTCACACACCTCCATTCTATGAGTTCACACACCTCCATTCTGACATCACACACCTCCAATCTATGACTTCACAGACCTCGAAACTGTGACTTCACTCACCTGCAATCTATGACTTCACACTCCTCCATTCTATGACTTCACACACCTCCATTCTATGACTTCACACATCCATTTTTATTTCACACACCTCCAATATATGACTTCAAACACCTCATTTCTGTGCCTTCACACATCTCCATTCTATGACTTCATACTCATCCATTTTGTGACTTCACCCACCTCCATTCTGTGACTTCACACACCTCTATTCTCCGACTTCACACCCCTCAAATATGACTTCACATACCTCCATTCTATGACTTCACAAACCTCGATTCTGTGACTTCACACACCTCCATTCTGTGACTTCACAAACGTCCATTCTCTGATTTCAGACACCTCCATTCTATGACTTCACACACCTCCATTCTGAGTTCACACACCTCCATTTGGTGACTTCACACACCTACATTCTGACTTCACCCAACTCCATTCTATGACTTCACACACTTCCATTCTATGACTGCACACACCTCCATTCTGTGACTTCACACACCTCCATTCTGAGTTCACACACCTCCATTCTGTGACTTCACACACCTCCATTGTGACGTCACACACCTCCATTATATGAGTTCACACACCTCCATTCTATGACTTCACACACCTCCATTCTGACTTCACACCCCTCCATTCTAGGACTTCACAGACCTCGAATCTGTGACTTCACACATACATTTTGACTTCACACACCTCCAATATATGACTTCAAACACCTCAATTCTGTGACTTCACACACCTCCATTCTATGACTTTACACATCCATTTTGACTTCACACACCTCCATTATATGACTTCAAACACCTCAATTCTGTGACTTCACACACCTCCATTCTATGACTTCATACCCGTCCATTCTGTTATTTCACACACCTCCATTCTATGACTTCACACACCTCAATTCTGTGACTTCAGAAACCTCCATTCTGTGACTTCACACACCTCCGTTCTGTGACTTCACAAACGTCCATTTTATAATTTCACACACCTCCATTCTATGACTTCACTCACCTCCATTTTATGACGTCACGCACCTCCATTTTAACTTTACACACCACCATTATGTGACTTCACACACCTCCCTTCGGTGACTTCACACAGCTCCTTTCTATGACTTCAGACACCTTCATTGCATGACTTCACACACCTCCATTCTATGACTTCACACAATTCCATTCTATGATTTCACATACCTCCATTCTTTGACTTCACACACCTCCATTCTGTGACCTCACACACCTCCATTCCACGACTTCACACACCTCCATTCCATGTGTTCACACACCACAATATTGTGTTCACACACCTCCATTCTCTGACTTCACACACCTTCATTCTTAATTCAGAAACATCCATTCTATGACTTCACACACTTCCATTCTATGATTTCACATACCTCCATGCTATGACTTCACACAACTCCATTCCCTGACTTCACACACCTCCATTCTGAGTTCACACACTTCCATTCTGTGACTACACAAACCTCCATTCTATGATTTCACACACCTCCATTCTATGACTTCACACACTTCCATTCTATGATTTCACATACCTCCATGCTATGACTTCACACACCTCCATTCTATGACTTCACACACCTCCATTCTATGACTTCACACACTTCCATTGTGACGTCACACACCTCCATTCTGAGTTCACACACCTCCATTCGGTGACTTCACACACCTACATTCTGACTTCACCCAACTCCATTCTATGACTTCACACACTTCCATTCTATGACTTCACACACCTCCATTTTGACTTCATACACCTCCATTCTGTGACATCACACACCTTCATTCTATGACTTCACACACTTCCATTGTGACGTCACACACCTCCATTATATGAGTTCACACACCTCCATTCTATGACTTCACACACCTCCATTCTGACTTCACACCCCTCCATTCTAGGACTTCACAGACCTCGAATCTGTGACTTCACTCACCTCCACTCTATGACTTCACACTCCTCCATTCTATGACTTCCCACACCTCCTTTCTATGACTTCACCCACCTCCATTCCATGACTTCACACCTCCATTCTGACTTCACACACCTCCATTCTGTGACTTCAAACACCTCCATTATATGATTCACACACCTCCATTCTATGACTTCACACACCTCCATTCTATACCTTCACACACCTCCATTCTCTGACTTCACACACCTCCATTCTATGACTTCACACACCTTCATTCTTACTTCACAAACATACATTATATGACTTTACATACCTCCATTCTATGACTTCACACACCTCCATTCTTTGACTTCACACACCTCCATTCTATGTTCACACACCTCAATTCTGTGACTTCACAAACCTCCATTCTGATTTCACACACCTCCATTCTATGACTTCACACACCTAAATTCTATGACTTCACAAACCTCCATTCTGATTTCACACACCTCCATTCTTTGACTTCACACACCTAAATACTGACTTCACACAGCTCCATTCTATGACTTCACACACCTCCATTCTTTGACGTCACACACCTCCATTCTGTGACTTCACACACCTCCATTCTATGACTTCACCCACCTCCATTCTGTGACTTCACACACCTGCATTCTATGACTTCACACACTTCCATTGTGACGTCACACACCGCAATTCTATGAGTTCACACACCTCCATTCTGACTTCACACACCTCCATTCTGTGAGTTCACACACCTCCATTCTATGACTTCACAGACCTCGAAACTGTGACTTCACTCACCTGCACTCTATGACTTCACACTCCTCCATTCTATGACTTCACACACCTCCATTCTGTGACGTCACACAACTCCATTCTATGACTTCACACACTTCCATTGTGACGTCACACACCTCCATTCTATGAGTTCACACACCTCCATTCTGACTTCACACACCTCCATTCTATGACTTCACACACTTCCATTCTGAATTCACACAGCTCCATTCTGTGACTTTACAAAACTCCATTCTATGGTTTCAAACACCTCCATACTATGACTCCACACAACTCCATCTAAGACTTCACACACCTCCATTCTGACTTCACACACCTCTATTCTGCGACTTCGCACACCCCCATTCTGACATCACACACCTCCATTCTATGACTTCACAGACCTCGAAACTGTGACTTCACTCACCTGCACTCTATGACTTCACACTCCTCCATTCTATGACTTCCCACACCACCTTTCTATGACTTCACCCACCTTCATTGTATGACTTCACACACCTCCATTCTGACTTCACACACCTCCATTCTGTGACTTCACACACCTCCATTCTGTGACTTCACACACCTCCATTCTATGAGTTCACACACCTCCATTCTATGACTTCACACAACTTCATTCTTAATTCATAAACATCCATTCTATGACTTCACACACCTCCATTCTATGACTTCACAAACCTCCATTCTGTGACTTCACACACCTCCATTCTTAGTTCACACACCTCCATTCTGTGATTTCACACACCTCCATTCTGACTTCACCAAACTCCATTCTATGACTTCACACACCTCCATTCTCTGACTTCACAAACCTCCATTCTATGACTTCACACACCTCCATTCTATGACTTCACACACCTCCATTTTATGACTTCACACACCTCCATTCTATGACTTCACAAATCCATTTTGACTTCACACACCTCTAATATATGACTTCAAACACCTCAATTCTGTCACTTCACAAACCTCCATTCTATGACTTCTCACATCCATTCTGACTTCACACACCTCCAATATATGACTTCAAACACCTCAATTCTGTGACTTCACACACCTGCATTCTATGACTTCATACCCGTCCATTCTGTTATTTCACACACCTCCATTCTATGACTTCACACACCTCCATTCTGTGACTTCACAAACCTTCATTCTGTGACTTCACACACTTCCATTCTGTGACTTCACAAACGTCCATTCTATGATTTCACACACCTCCATGCTATGACTTCACACACGTCCATTTTATGACGTCACGCACCTACATTTTAACTTCACAAACCTCCATTATGTGATTTCACTCACCTCCCTTCGGTGACTTCACACACCTCCATTCTGTGACTTCACACACCTTCATTGTATGACCTCACACACCTCCATTCTATGATTTCACAGACTTCCATTCTATGATTTCACATACCTCCATGCTATGACTTCACACACCTCCATTCTGTGACTTCACACACCTCCATTCTTTGTTCACACACCTCCATTCTGTGACTTCACAAACCTCCATTCTAGGATTTTACACACCTCCATTCTATGACTTCACACACCTACATTTTAGGACGTCACACACCTCCATTTTGACTTCACACACCTCCATTCTGTGACTTCACACACCTCCATTCTATGACTTCACATACTTCCATTGTGACGTCACACACCTCAATTCTATGTGTTCACACACCTCCATTCTTTGACTTCACACACCTCCATTCTGACTACACACACCTCCATTCTATGACTTCACAGACCTCGAATCTGTGACTTCTCTCACCTCCCCTCTATGACTTCACACTCCTCCATTCTATGACTTCCCACACCTCCTTTCTATGATTTCACCCACCTCCATTCTATGACTTCACACCTTTCTGAGTTCACACACCTCCATTCTGTGACTTCACACACCTCCATTATATGACTTCACACACCTCCATTCTGTGTCTTCACACACCTCCATTCTATGACTTCACACACCTTCATTCTTACTTCAGAAACATCCATTCTATGACTTCCACACCTCCATTCTTTGACCTCACACACCTCCATTCCACGACTTCACACATTTCCATTCTTGAGTTCACACACCTCCATTCTATGACTTCACACACCTTCATTCTTAATTCATAAACATCCATTCTATGACTTCACACACCTGCATTCTGTGACTTCGCAAACCTCCATTCTGAGTTCACACACCTCAATTCTGTGACTTCACAAACCTCCTTTCTGTGATTTCACACACCTCCATTCTATGACTTCACACACCTTCATTTTAGGACGTCACACACCTCCATTTTGACTTCATACACCTCCATTCTGTGACATCACACACCTCCATTCTATGAGTTCACACACCTCCATTCCATAACTTCACACATCTCCATTCTGACTTCACACACCTCCATTCTAGGACTTCAAAGACCTCGAAACTCTGACTTCACTCACCTCCACTCTATGACTTCACACTCCTCCATTCTATGACTTCCCACACCTCCTTTCTATGACTTCACCCACCTCCATTCTGTAACTTCCCACCTCCATTCTGACTTCACACACCTCCATTCTGTGACTTCACACACCTCCATTCTATGAGTTCACACACCTCCATTCTATGACTTCACACACTTTCATTCTTACTTCACAAACATACATTATATGACTTCACATACCTCCATTCTATGACTTCACACACCTCCATTCTTTGACTTCACACACCTCCATTCTATGTTCACACACCTCAATTCTGTGACTTCACAAACCTCCATTCTAACTTCACACACCTCCATTCTATGACTTCACACACCTCCATTCTATGACTTCACACACCTCCATTCTTTGACTTCACACACCTCAATTCTGACTTCACACAGCTCCATTCTATGACTTCACCCACCTCCATTCTTTGACGTCACACACCTCCATGCTGTGACTTCACACACCTCCATTCTATGACTTCACACACCTGCATTCTGTGACTTCACACACCTCCATGCTATGACTTCACACACTTCCATTGTGACGTCACACACCTCCATTCTATGAGTTCACACACATCCATTCTGACTTCACACACCTCCATACTATGATTTCACACACTTCCATTCTGAATTCACACTGCTTCATTCTGTGACTTAACAAAACTCCATTCTATGATTTCAAAAACCTCCATACTATGACTTCACACAACTCCATCTATGACTTTACACACCTCCATTCTGACTTCACCCACCTCTATTCTATGACTTCGCACACCCCCATTCTGACATCACACACCTCCTTTCTATGACTTCACAGACCTCGAATCTCTGACTTCACTCACCTGCACTCTATGACTTCACACTGCTCCATTGTATGACTTCCCACACCTCCATCTGTGACTTCACACACCTCAATTCTGTGACTTCACACACCTCCATTCTTTGACTTCACACACCTCCATTCTATGAGTTCACACACCTCCATTCTATGACTTCACACACCTTCATTCTTACTTCAGAAATATCCATTCTATGACTTCACACACCTCCATTCTTTGACTTCACACACCTCCATTCCATGACTTCACACACCTCCATTCTATGAGTTCACACACCTCCATTCTATGACTTCACACACCTTCATTCTTAATTCAGAAAAATCCATTCTATGACTTCACACACCTCCATTCTATGTCTTCGCAAACCTCCATTCTGTGACTTCCCACACCTCCATTCTCAGTTCACACACCTCCATTCGGTGACTTCACACACCTCCATTGTATGACTTCACACACCTCCATTCTATGTCTTCGCAAACCTCCATTCTGTGACTTCACACACCTCCATTCTCAGTTCACACACGTCCATTCGGTGACTTCTCACACCTCCATTCTGTGACTTCAGACACCTCCTTTCTCAGTTCACACACGTCCATTCGGTGACTTCACACACCTCCATTCTGTGACTTCACACACCTCTATTCTATGACTTCACACACCTCCATTTTGTGACTTCACACACCTCCACTCTATGACTTCACACTGCTCCATTCTATGACTTCCCACACCTCCTTTCTATGACTTCACCAACCTCCAATATATTACTACACAACTCCATTCTGACTTCACACACCTCCATTCTTTGACTTCACACACCTCCATTCTATGAGTTCACACACCTCCATTCTATGACTTCACACACCTTCATTCTTACTTCAGAAATATCCATTCTATGACTTCACACACCTCCATTCTTTGACTTCACACACCTCCATTCCACGACTTCACACACCTCCATTCTATGAGTTCACACACCTCCATTCTATGACTTCACACACCTTCATTCTTAACTCAGAAAAATCCATTCTATGACTTCACACACCTCCATTCTATGTCTTCGCAAACCTCCATTCTGTGACTTCACACACGTCCATTCTCAGTTCACACACGTCCATTCGGTGACTTCACACACCTCCATTGTATGACTTCACACACCTCCATTCTATGTCTTCGCAAACCTCCATTCTGTGACATCACACACCTCCATTCTCAGTTCACACACGTCCATTCGGTGACTTCACACACCTCCATTCTGTGACTTCACACACCTCAATTCTCAGTTCACACACGTCCATTCGGTGACTTCACACACCTCCATTCTGTAACTTCACACACCTCTATTCTATGACTTCACACACCTCCATTCTTTGACTTCACACACCTCCATTCTATGACTTCACACACCTCCATTCTATGACTTCACACATCCATTTTGATTTCACACACCTCCAATATATTACTTCAAACACCTCAATTCTGTGACTTCACACACCTCCATTCTATGACTTCATACCTGTCCATTCTGTGTTTTCACACACCTCCATTCTATGACTTCAAACACCTCCATTCTGTGACTTCACCCACCTCCATTCTGTGACTTCACACACCTCCATTTTCCGACTTCTCACCCCTCAAATATGACTTCACATAACTCCATTCTATGACTTTACAAACCTCCATTTTGTTACTTCGCACACCTCCATTCTGTGACTTCACAAAAGTCCATTCTCTGATTTCACACACCTCCATTCTATGACTTCACACACATCCATACTGAATTCACACACCTCCATTCTATGACTTCACACACCTCCATTCTGAATTCACACACCTCCATTCTTTGACTTCACACACCTCCATTCTGACTTCCCACACCTCCGTTCTGTGACTTCACACACCTCCATTCTATGAGTTCACACACCTCCATTCTATGACTTCACACACCTTCATATTTACTTCAGAAATATCCATTCTATGTCTTCACACACCTCCATTCTGTCACTTCACTAATCTCCATTCTGTGACTTCACACACCTCCATTCTGGTTTCACACAACTCCATTCATTGACTTCACACATCTCCATTCTGACTTCACAAACCTCCATTCTATGACTTCACACACCTCCATTCTATGACTTCACACACCTCCATTCTTTGACTTCACACACCTCCATTCTATGAGTTCACACACCTCCATTCTATGACTTCACACACCATCATTCTTACTTCAGAAATATCCATTCTATGACTTCACACACCTCCATTCTGTGACTTCACACACCTTCATTGTATGACTTCACACACCTCCATTCCATGACTTCACATACTTCCACTCTATGATTTCACATACCTCCATGCTATGACTTCACACACCTCCATTCTGTGACTTCACACACCTCCATTCTGAGTTCACACACCTCCATTCTATGATTTCAAACACCTCCATTCTGTGGCTTCACCCACCTCCATTCTGTGACTTCACACACCTCCATTCTCCGACTTCACACCCCTCAAATATGACTTCACTTATCTCCATTCTATGACTTTACAAACCTCCATTTTGTTACTTCGCACACCTCCATTCTGTGACTTCACAAAAGTCCATTCTCTGATTTCACCCACCTCCATTCTATGACTTCACAAACCTCCATTCTGAATTCACACAGCTCCATTCTGTGACTTCACAAAACTCCATTCTATGATTTCACACACCTCCATACTATGACTTCACACACCTACATTCTGAATTCACACACCTCCATTCTATGACTTCACACACCTCCATTCTGACTTCCCACACCTCCATTCTGTGACTTCACACACCTCCATTCTATGAGTTCACACACCTCAATTCTATGACTTCACACACCTCCATTCTGTGACTTCACACACCTCCATTCTATGACTTCCCACACTTCCATTGTGACGTCACACACCTCCATTCTATGAGTTCACAGACCTCGAATCTGTGATTTCACTCACCTGCGCTCTATGACTTCACATTCCTCCATTCTATGACTTCCCACACCTCCTTTCTATGACTTCACCCACCTCCAATCTATGACTACACACCTCCATTCTGACTTCACACATCTCCATTCTGTGACTTCACACACCTCCATTCTATGAGTTCACACACCTCCATCCTATGACTTCACACACCTTCATTCTTACTTCAGAAACATCCATTCTATGACTTCACACACCTCCATTCTTTGACTTCACACACCTCCATTCCACGACTTCACCCACCTCCATTCTATTTGTTCAAACACCTCCATTCTATGACTTCACACACCTTCATTCTTAATTCAGAAATATCCATTGTATGACTTCACACACCTCCATTCTATGACTTCTCAAACCTCCATTCTGTGACTTCACACACCTCTATTCTGAGTTCACACACCTCCATTCGGTGACTTCACACACCTCCATTCTGACCTCACCCAACTCCAATCTATGACTTCACACACTTCCTTTCTATTACTTCACACACCTCCATTCTGTGACTTCACACACCTCCATTCTCAGTTCACACACCTCCATTCTGTGACTTCACACAGCTCCATTCTTTGACTTCACAAACCTCCATTCTGTGACTTCACACACCTCCATTCTGTGACTTCACACACCTCTATTCTATGACTTCACACACCTCCATTCTATGACTTCACACATCCATTTTTATTTCACACACCTCCAATATATGACTTCAAACACCTCATTTCTGTGACTTCACACATCTCCATTCTATGACTTCATACTCATCCATTCTGTGACTTCACCCACCTCCATTCTGTGACTTCACACACCTCTATTGTCCGACTTCACACCCCTCAAATATGACTTCACATACCTCCATTCTATGACTTCACAAACCTCGATTCTGTGACTTCACACACCTCCATTCTGTGACTTCACAAACGTCCATTCTCTGATTTCAGACACCTCCATTCTATGACTTCACACACCTCCATTCTGAGTTCACACACCTCCATTCGGTGACTTCACACACCTACATTCTGAATTCACCCAACTCCATTCTATGACTTCACACACTTCCATTCTATGACTTCACACACCTCCATTCTGTGACTTCACACACCTCCATTCTGAGTTCACACACCTCCATTCTGTGACTTCACACACCTCCATTGTGACGTCACACACCTCCATTATATGAGTACACACACCTCCATTCTATGACTTCACACACCTCCATTCTGACTTCACACCCCTCCATTCTAGGACTTCACAGACCGCGAATCTGTGACTTCACACATACATTTTGACTTCACACACCTCCAATATATGACTTCAAACACCTCAATTCTGTGACTTCACACACCTCCATTCTATGACTTTACACATCCATTTTGACTTCACAGACCTCCATTATATGACTTCAAACACCTCAATTCTGTGACTTCACACACCTCCATTCTATGACTTCACACACCTCAATTCTGTGACTTCACAAACCTCCATTCTGTGACTACACACACCTCCGTTCTGTGACTTCACAAACGTCCATTCTATGATTTCACACACCTCCATTCAATGACTTCACTCACCTCCATTTTATGGCGTCACGCACCTCCATTTTAACTTTACACACCACCATTATGTGACTTCACACACCTCCCTTCGGTGACTTCACACAGCTCCTTTCTATGACTTCAGACACCTTCATTGCATGACTTCACACACCTCCATTCTATGACTTCACAAACTTCCATTCTATGATTTCACATACCTCCATTCTATGACTTCACACACCTCCATTCTGTGACCTCACACACGTCCATTCCACGACTTCACACACCTCCATTCCATGTGTTCACACACCACAATATTGTGTTCACACACCTCCATACTCTGACTTCACACACCTTCATTCTTAATTCAGAAACATCCATTCTATGACTTCACACACTTCCATTCTATGATTTCACATACCTCCATGCTATGACCTCACACAACTCCATTCCCTGACTTCACACACCTCCATTCTGAGTTCACACACTTCCATTCTGTGACTACACAAACCTCCATTCTATGATTTCACACACCTCCATTCTATGACTTCACACACTTCCATTCTATGATTTCACATACCTCCATGCTATGACTTCACACACCTCCATTCTATGACTTCACACACCTCCATTCTATGACTTCACACACTTCCATTGTGACGTCACACACCTCCATTCTGAGTTCACACACCTCCATTCGGTGACTTCACACACCTACATTCTGACTTCACCCAACTCCATTCTATGACTTCACACACTTCCATTCTATGACTTCACACACCTCCATTTTGACTTCATACACCTCCATTCTGTGACATCACACACCTTCATTCCATGACTTCACACACTTCCATTGTGACGTCACACACCTCCATTATATGAGTTCACACACCTCCATTCTATGACTTCACACACCTCCATTCTGACTTCACACCCCTCCATTCTAGGACTTCACAGACCTCGAATCTGTGACTTCACTCACCTCCACTCTATGACTTCACACTCCTCCATTCTATGACTTCCCACACCTCCTTTCTATGACTTCACCCACCTCCATTCCATGACTTCACACCTCCATTCTGACTTCACACACCTCCATTCTATGACTTCACACACCTCCATTATATGATTCACACACCTCCATTCTATGACTTCACACAACTCCATTCTATACCTTCACACACCTCCATTCTCTGACTTCACACACCTCCATTCTATGACTTCACACACCTTCATTCTTACTTCACAAACATACATTATATGACTTTACATACCTAAATTCTATGACTTCACACACCTCCATTCTTTGACTTCACACACCTCCATTCTATGTTCACACACCTCAATTCTGTGACTTCACAAACCTCCATTCTGATTTCACACACCTCCATTCTATGACTTCACACACCTAAATTCTATGACTTCACACACCTCCATTCTTTGACTTCACACACCTAAATTGTGACTTCACACAGCTCCATTCTATGACTTCACACACCTCCATTCTTTGACGTCACACACCTCCATTCTGTGACTTCACACACCTCCATTCTATGACTTCACACACCTCCATTCTGTGACTTCACACACCTGCATTCTATGACTTCACACACTTCCATTGTGACATCACACACCGCCATTCTATGAGTTCACACACCTCCATTCTGACTTCACACACCTCCATTCTATGAGTTCACACACCTCCATTCTGACATCACACACCTCCAATCTATGACTTCACAGACCTCGAAACTGTGACTTCACTCACCTGCACTCTATGACTTCACACTCCTCCATTCTATGACTTCACACACCTCCATTCTATGACTTCACACATCCATTTTTATTTCACACACCTCCAATATATGACTTCAAACACCTCATTTCTGTGCCTTCACACATCTCCATTCTATGACTTCATACTCATCCATTTTGTAACTTCACCCACCTCCATTCTGTGACTTCACACACCTCTATTCTCCGACTTCACACCCCTCAAATATGACTTCACATACCTCCATTCTATGACTTCACAAACCTCGATTCTGTGACTTCACACACCTCCATTCTGTGACTTCACAAACGTCCATTCTCTGATTTCAGACACCTCCATTCTATGACTTCACACACCTCCATTCTGAGTTCACACACCTCCATTTGGTGACTTCACACACCTACATTCTGACTTCACCCAACTCCATTCTATGACTTCACACACTTCCATTTTATGACTTCACACACCTCCATTCTGTGACTTCACACACCTCCATTCTGAGTTCACACACCTCCATTCTGTGACTTCACACACCTCCATTGTGACGTCACACACCTCCATTATATGAGTTCACACACCTCCATTCTATGACTTCACACACCTCCATTCTGACTTCACACCCCTCCATTCTAGGACTTCACAGACCTCGAATCTGTGACTTCACACATACATTTTGACTTCACACACCTCCAATATATGACTTCAAACACCTCAATTCTGTGACTTCACACACCTCCATTCTATGACTTTACACATCCATTTTGACTTCACACACCTCCATTATATGACTTCAAACACCTCAATTCTGTGACTTCACACACCTCCATTCTATGACTTCATACCCGTCCATTCTGTTATTTCACACACCTCCATTCTATGACTTCACACACCTCAATTCTGTGACTTCAGAAACCTCCATTCTGTGACTTCACACACCTCCGTTCTGTGACTTCACAAACGTCCATTTTATAATTTCACACACCTCCATTCTATGACTTCACTCACCTCCATTTTATGACGTCACGCACCTCCATTTTAACTTTACACACCACCATTATGTGACTTCACACACCTCCCTTCGGTGACTTCACACAGCTCCTTTCTATGACTTCAGACACCTTCATTGCATGACTTCACACACCTCCATTCTATGACTTCACACACTTCCATTCTATGATTTCACATACCTCCATTCTATGACTTCACACACCTCCATTCTGTGACCTCACACACCTCCATTCCACGACTTCACACACCTCCATTCCATGTGTTCACACACCACAATATTGTGTTCACACACCTCCATTCTCTGACTTCACACACCTTCATTCTTAATTCAGAAACATCCATTCTATGACTTCACACACTTCCATTCTATGATTTCACGTACCTCCATGCTATGACTTCACACAACTCCATTCCCTGACTTCACACACCTCCATTCTGAGTTCACACACTTCCATTCTGTGACTACACAAACCTCCATTCTATGATTTCACACACCTCCATTCTATGACTTCACACACTTCCATTCTATGATTTCACATACCTCCATGCTATGACTTCACACACCTCCATTCTATGACTTCACACACCTCCATTCTATGACTTCACACACTTCCATTGTGACGTCACACACCTCCATTCTGAGTTCACACACCTCCATTCGGTGACTTCACACACCTACATTCTGACTTCACCCAACTCCATTCTATGACTTCACACACTTCCATTCTATGACTTCACACACCTCCATTTTGACTTCATACACCTCCATTCTGTGACATCACACACCTTCATTCTATGACTTCACACACTTCCATTGTGACGTCACACACCTCCATTATATGAGTTCACACACCTCCATTCTATGACTTCACACACCTCCATTCTGACTTCACACCCCTCCATTCTAGGACTTCACAGACCTCGAATCTGTGACTTCACTCACCTCCACTCTATGACTTCACACTCCTCCATTCTATGACTTCCCACACCTCCTTTCTATGACTTCACCCACCTCCATTCCATGACTTCACACCTCCATTCTGACTTCACACACCTCCATTATATGATTCACACACCTCCATTCTATGACTTCACACACCTCCATTCTATACCTTCACACACCTCCATTCTCTGACTTCACACACCTCCATTCTATGACTTCACACACCTTCATTCTTACTTCACAAACATACATTATATGACTTTACATACCTCCATTCTATGACTTCACACACCTCCATTCTTTGACTTCACACACCTCCATTCTATGTTCACACACCTCAATTCTGTGACTTCACAAACCTCCATTCTGATTTCACACACCTCCATTCTATGACTTCACACACCTAAATTCTATGACTTCACACACCTCCATTCTTTGACTTCACACACCTAAATACTGACTTCACACAGCTCCATTCTATGACTTCACACACCTCCATTCTTTGACGTCACACACCTCCATTCTGTGACTTCACACACCTCCATTCTATGACTTCACACACCTCCATTCTGTGACTTCACACACCTGCATTCTATGACTTCACACACTTCCATTGTGACGTCACACACCGCAATTCTATGAGTTCACACACCTCCATTCTGACTTCACACACCTCCATTCTGTGAGTTCACACACCTCCATTCTATGACTTCACAGACCTCGAAACTGTGACTTCACTCACCTGCACTCTATGACTTCACACTCCTCCATTCTATGACTTCACACACCTCCATTCTGTGACGTCACACAACTCCATTCTATGACTTCACACACTTCCATTGTGACGTCACACACCTCCATTCTATGAGTTCACACACCTCCATTCTGACTTCACACACCTCCATTCTATGACTTCACACACTTCCATTCTGAATTCACACAGCTCCATTCTGTGACTTTACAAAACTCCATTCTATGGTTTCAAACACCTCCATACTATGACTTCACACAACTCCATCTAAGACTTCACACACCTCCATTCAGACTTGACACACCTCTATTCTGCGACTTCGCACACCCCCATTCTGACATCACACACCTCCATTCTATGACTTCACAGACCTCGAAACTGTGACTTCACTCACCTGCACTCTATGACTTCACACTCCTCCATTCTATGACTTCCCACACCACCTTTCTATGACTTCACCCACCTTCATTGTATGACTTCACACACCTCCATTCTGACTTCACACACCTCCATTCTGTGACTTCACACACCTCCATTCTGTGACTTCACACACCTCCATTCTATGAGTTCACACACCTCCATTCTATGACTTCACACACCTTCATTCTTAATTCATAAACATCCATTCTATGACTTCACACACCTCCATTCTATGACTTCACAAACCTCCATTCTGTGACTTCACACACCTCCATTCTTAGTTCACACACCTCCATTCTGTGATTTCACACACCTCCATTCTGACTTCACCAAACTCCATTCTATGACTTCACACACCTCCATTCTCTGACTTCACAAACCTCCATTCTATGAATTCACACACCTCCATTCTATGACTTCACACACCTCCATTTTATGACTTCACACACCTCCATTCTATGACTTCACACATCCATTTTGACTTCACACACCTCTAATATATGACTTCAAACACCTCAATTCTGTCACTTCACAAACCTCCATTCTATGACTTCTCACATCCATTCTGACTTCACACACCTCCAATATATGACTTCAAACACCTCAATTCTGTGACTTCACACACCTGCATTCTATGACTTCATACCCGTCCATTCTGTTATTTCACACACCTCCATTCTATGACTTCACACACCTCCATTCTGTGACTTCACAAACCTTCATTCTGTGACTTCACACACTTCCATTCTGTGACTTCACCAACGTCCATTCTATGATTTCACACACCTCCATGCTATGACTTCACACACGTCCATTTTATGACGTCACACACCTACATTTTAACTTCACAAACCTCCATTATGTGATTTCACTCACCTCCCTTCGGTGACTTCACACACCTCCATTCTGTGACTTCACACACCTTCATTGTATGACCTCACACACCTCCATTCTATGATTTCACAGACTTCCATTCTATGATTTCACATACCTCCATGCTATGACTTCACACACCTCCATTCTGTGACTTCACACACCTCCATTCTTTGTTCACACACCTCCATTCTGTGACTTCACAAACCTCCATTCTAGGATTTTACACACCTCCATTCTATGACTTCACACACCTACATTTTAGGACGTCACACACCTCCATTTTGATTTCACACACCTCCATTCTGTGACTTCACACACCTCCATTCTATGACTTCACATACTTCCATTGTGACGTCACACACCTCAATTCTAGGTGTTCACACACCTCCATTCTGACTTCACACACCTCCATTCTATGACTTCACAGACCTCGAATCTGTGACTTCTCTCACCTCCCCTCTATGACTTCACACTCCTCCATTCTATGACTTCCCACACCTCCTTTCTATGATTTCACCCACCTCCATTCTATGACTTCACACCTTTCTGAGTTCACACACCTCCATTCTGTGACTTCACACACCTCCATTATATGACTTCACACACCTCCATTCTGTGACTTCACACACCTCCATTCTATGACTTCACACACCTTCATTCTTACTTCAGAAACATCCATTCTATGACTTCCACACCTCCATTCTTTGACCTCACACACCTCCATTCCACGACTTCACACATTTCCATTCTTGAGTTCACACACCTCCATTCTATGACTTCACACACCTTCATTCTTAATTCATAAACATCCATTCTATGACTTCACACACCTGCATTCTGTGACTTCGCAAACCTCCATTCTGAGTTCACACACCTCAATTCTGTGACTTCACAAACCTCCTTTCTGTGATTTCACACACCTCCATTCTATGACTTCACACACCTTCATTTTAGGACGTCACACACCTCCATTTTGACTTCATACACCTCCATTCTGTGACATCACACACCTCCATTCTATGAGTTCACACACCTCCATTCCATAACTTCACACATCTCCATTCTGAATTCACACACCTCCATTCTAGGACTTCAAAGACCTCGAAACTCTGACTTCACTCACCTCCACTCTATGACTTCACACTCCTCCATTCTATGACTTCCCACACCTCCTTTCTATGACTTCACCCACCTCCATTCTGTAACTTCACACCTCCATTCTGACTTCACACACCTCCATTCTGTGACTTCACACACCTCCATTCTATGAGTTCACACACCTCCATTCTATGACTTCACACACTTTCATTCTTACTTCACAAACATACATTATATGACTTCACATACCTCCATTCTATGACTTCACACACCTCCATTCTTTGACTTCACACACCTCCATTCTATGTTCACACACCTCAATTCTGTGACTTCACAAACCTCCATTCTAACTTCACACACCTCCATTCTATGACTTCACACACCTCCATTCTATGACTTCACACACCTCCATTCTTTGACTTCACACACCTCAATTCTGACTTCACACAGCTCCATTCTATGACTTCACACACCTCCATTCTTTGACGTCACACACCTCCATTCTGTGACTTCACACACCTCCATTCTATGACTTCACACACCTGCATTCTGTGACTTCACACACCTCCATGCTATGACTTCACACACTTCCATTGTGACGTCACACACCTCCATTCTATGAGTTCACACACATCCATTCTGACTTCACACACCTCCATACTATGATTTCACACACTTCCATTCTGAATTCACACTGCTTCATTCTGTGACTTAACAAAACTCCATTCTATGATTTCAAAAACCTCCATACTATGACTTCACACAACTCCATCTATGACTTTACACACCTCCATTCTGACTTCACCCACCTCTATTCTATGACTTCGCACACCCCCATTCTGACATCACACACCTCCTTTCTATGACTTCACAGACCTCGAATCTCTGACTTCACTCACCTGCACTCTATGACTTCACACTGCTCCATTGTATGACTTCCCACACCTCCATCTGTGACTTCACACACCTCAATTCTGTGACTTCACACACCTCCATTCTTTGACTTCACACACCTCCATTCTATGAGTTCACACACCTCCATTCTATGACTTCACACACCTTCATTCTTACTTCAGAAATATCCATTCTATGACTTCACACACCTCCATTCTTTGACTTCACACACCTCCATTCCATGACTTCACACACCTCCATTCTATGAGTTCACACACCTCCATTCTATGACTTCACACACCTTCATTCTTAATTCAGAAAAATCCATTCTATGACTTCACACACCTCCATTCTATGTCTTCGCAAACCTCCATTCTGTGACTTCCCACACCTCCATTCTCAGTTCACACACCTCCATTCGGTGACTTCACACACCTCCATTGTATGACTTCACACACCTCCATTCTATGTCTTCGCAAACCTCCATTCTGTGACTTCACACACCTCCATTCTCAGTTCACACACGTCCATTCGGTGACTTCTCACACCTCCATTCTGTGACTTCACACACCTCCTTTCTCAGTTCACACACGTCCATTCGGTGACTTCACACACCTCCATTCTGTGACTTCACACACCTCTATTCTATGACTTCACACACCTCCATTTTGTGACTTCACACACCTCCACTCTATGACTTCACACTGCTCCATTCTATGACTTCCCACACCTCCTTTCTATGACTTCACCAACCTCCAATATATTACTACACAACTCCATTCTGACTTCACACACCTCCATTCTTTGACTTCACACACCTCCATTCTATGAGTTCACACACCTCCATTCTATGACTTCACACACCTTCATTCTTACTTCAGAAATATCCATTCTATGACTTCACACACCTCCATTCTTTGACTTCACACACCTCCATTCCACGACTTCACACACCTCCATTCTATGAGTTCACACACCTCCATTCTATGACTTCACACACCTTCATTCTTAACTCAGAAAAATCCATTCTATGACTTCACACACCTCCATTCTATGTCTTCGCAAACCTCCATTCTGTGACTTCACACACGTCCATTCTCAGTTCACACACGTCCATTCGGTGACTTCACACACGTCCATTCGGTGACTTCACACACCTCCATTCTATGTCTTCGCAAACCTCCATTCTGTGACATCACACACCTCCATTCTCAGTTCACACACGTCCATTCGGTGACTTCACACACCTCCATTCTGTGACTTCACACACCTCCATTCTCAGTTCACACACGTCCATTCGGTGACTTCACACACCTCCATTCTGTGACTTCACACACCTCTATTCTATGACTTCACACACCTCCATTCTTTGACTTCACACACCTCCATTCTATGACTTCACACACCTCCATTCTATGACTTCACACATCCATTTTGATTTCACACACCTCCAATATATTACTTCAAACACCTCAATTCTGTGACTTCACACACCTCCATTCTATGACTTCATACCTGTCCATTCTGTGTTTTCACACACCTCCATTCTATGACTTCAAACACCTCCATTCTGTGACTTCACCCACCTCCATTCTGTGACTTCACACACCTCCATTTTCCGACTTCTCACCCCTCAAATATGACTTCACATAACTCCATTCTATGACTTTACAAACCTCCATTTTGTTACTTCGCACACCTCCATTCTGTGACTTCACAAAAGTCCATTCTCTGATTTCACACACCTCCATTCTATGACTTCACACACATCCATACTGAATTCACACACCTCAATTCTATGACTTCACACACCTCCATTCTGAATTCACACACCTCCATTCTTTGACTTCACACACCTCCATTCTGACTTCCCACACCTCCGTTCTGTGACTTCACACACCTCCATTCTATGAGTTCACACACCTCCATTCTATGACTTCACACACCTTCATATTTACTTCAGAAATATCCATTCTATGTCTTCACACACCTCCATTCTGTCACTTCACTAATCTCCATTCTGTGACTTCACACACCTCCATTCTGGTTTCACACAACTCCATTCATTGACTTCACACATCTCCATTCTGACTTCACAAACCTCCATTCTATGACTTCACACACCTCCATTCTATGACTTCACACACCTCCATTCTTTGACTTCACACACCTCCATTCTATGAGTTCACACACCTCCATTCTATGACTTCACACACCATCATTCTTACTTCAGAAATATCCATTCTATGACTTCACACACCTCCATTCTGTGACTTCACACACCTTCATTGTATGACTTCACACACCTCCATTCCATGACTTCACATACTTCCACTCTATGATTTCACATACCTCCATGCTATGACTTCACACACCTCCATTCTGTGACTTCACACACCTCCATTCTGAGTTCACACACCTCCATTCTATGATTTCAAACACCTCCATTCTGTGGCTTCACCCACCTCCATTCTGTGACTTCACACACCTCCATTCTCCGACTTCACACCCCTCAAATATGACTTCACTTATCTCCATTCTATGACTTTACAAACCTCCATTTTGTTACTTCGCACACGTCCATTCTGTGACTTCACAAAAGTCCATTCTCTGATTTCACCCACCTCCATTCTATGACTTCACAAACCTCCATTCTGAATTCACACAGCTCCATTCTGTGACTTCACAAAACTCCATTCTATGATTTCACACACCTCCATACTATGACTTCACACACCTACATTCTGAATTCACACACCTCCATTCTATGACTTCACACACCTCCATTCTGACTTCCCACACCTCCATTCTGTGACTTCACACACCTCCATTCTCAGTTCACACACGTCCATTCGGTGACTTCTCACACCTCCATTCTGTGACTTCACACACCTCCTTTCTCAGTTCACACACGTCCATTCGGTGACTTCACACACCTCCATTCTGTGACTTCACACACCTCTATTCTATGACTTCACACACCTCCATTTTGTGACTTCACACACCTCCACTCTATGACTTCACACTGCTCCATTCTATGACTTCCCACACCTCCTTTCTATGACTTCACCAACCTCCAATATATTACTACACAACTCCATTCTGACTTCACACACCTCCATTCTTTGACTTCACACACCTCCATTCTATGAGTTCACACACCTCCATTCTATGACTTCACACACCTTCATTCTTACTTCAGAAATATCCATTCTATGACTTCACACACCTCCATTCTTTGACTTCACACACCTCCATTCCACGACTTCACACACCTCCATTCTATGAGTTCACACACCTCCATTCTATGACTTCACACACCTTCATTCTTAACTCAGAAAAATCCATTCTATGACTTCACACACCTCCATTCTATGTCTTCGCAAACCTCCATTCTGTGACTTCACACACGTCCATTCTCAGTTCACACACGTCCATTCGGTGACTTCACACACGTCCATTCGGTGACTTCACACACCTCCATTCTATGTCTTCGCAAACCTCCATTCTGTGACATCACACACCTCCATTCTCAGTTCACACACGTCCATTCGGTGACTTCACACACCTCCATTCTGTGACTTCACACACCTCCATTCTCAGTTCACACACGTCCATTCGGTGACTTCACACACCTCCATTCTGTGACTTCACACACCTCTATTCTATGACTTCACACACCTCCATTCTTTGACTTCACACACCTCCATTCTATGACTTCACACACCTCCATTCTATGACTTCACACATCCATTTTGATTTCACACACCTCCAATATATTACTTCAAACACCTCAATTCTGTGACTTCACACACCTCCATTCTATGACTTCATACCTGTCCATTCTGTGTTTTCACACACCTCCATTCTATGACTTCAAACACCTCCATTCTGTGACTTCACCCACCTCCATTCTGTGACTTCACACACCTCCATTTTCCGACTTCTCACCCCTCAAATATGACTTCACATAACTCCATTCTATGACTTTACAAACCTCCATTTTGTTACTTCGCACACCTCCATTCTGTGACTTCACAAAAGTCCATTCTCTGATTTCACACACCTCCATTCTATGACTTCACACACATCCATACTGAATTCACACACCTCAATTCTATGACTTCACACACCTCCATTCTGAATTCACACACCTCCATTCTTTGACTTCACACACCTCCATTCTGACTTCCCACACCTCCGTTCTGTGACTTCACACACCTCCATTCTATGAGTTCACACACCTCCATTCTATGACTTCACACACCTTCATATTTACTTCAGAAATATCCATTCTATGTCTTCACACACCTCCATTCTGTCACTTCACTAATCTCCATTCTGTGACTTCACACACCTCCATTCTGGTTTCACACAACTCCATTCATTGACTTCACACATCTCCATTCTGACTTCACAAACCTCCATTCTATGACTTCACACACCTCCATTCTATGACTTCACACACCTCCATTCTTTGACTTCACACACCTCCATTCTATGAGTTCACACACCTCCATTCTATGAATTCACACACCATCATTCTTACTTCAGAAATATCCATTCTATGACTTCACACACCTCCATTCTGTGACTTCACACACCTTCATTGTATGACTTCACACACCTCCATTCCATGACTTCACATACTTCCACTCTATGATTTCACATACCTCCATGCTATGACTTCACACACCTCCATTCTGTGACTTCACACACCTCCATTCTCCGACTTCACACCCCTCAAATATGACTTCACTTATCTCCATTCTATGACTTTACAAACCTCCATTTTGTTACTTCGCACACCTCCATTCTGTGACTTCACAAAAGTCCATTCTCTGATTTCACCCACCTCCATTCTATGACTTCACAAACCTCCATTCTGAATTCACACAGCTCCATTCTGTGACTTCACAAAACTCCATTCTATGATTTCACACACCTCCATACTATGACTTCACACACCTACATTCTGAATTCACACACCTCCATTCTATGACTTCACACACCTCCATTCTGACTTCCCACACCTCCATTCTGTGACTTCACACACCTCCATTCTATGAGTTCACACACCTCAATTCTATGACTTCACACACCTCCATTCTGACTTCCCACACCTCCATTCTGTGACTTCACACACCTCCATTCTCAGTTCACACACGTCCATTCGGTGACTTCTCACACCTCCATTCTGTGACTTCACACACCTCCTTTCTCAGTTCACACACGTCCATTCGGTGACTTCACACACCTCCATTCTGTGACTTCACCCACCTCCAATCTATGACTACACACCTCCATTCTGACTTCACACATCTCCATTCTGTGACTTCACACACCTCCATTCTATGAGTTCACACACCTCCATCCTATGACTTCACACACCTTCATTCTTACTTCAGAAACATCCATTCTATGACTTCACACACCTCCATTCTTTGACTTCACACACCTCCATTCCACGACTTCACCCACCTCCATTCTATTTGTTCACACACCTCCATACTATGACTTCACACACCTACATTCTGAATTCACACACCTCCATTCTATGACTTCACACACCTCCATTCTGACTTCCCACACCTCCATTCTGTGACTTCACACACCTCCATTCTATGAGTTCACACACCTCCATTCTATGACTTCACACACCTTCATTCTTACTTCAGAAATATCCATTCTATGTCTTCACACACCTCCATTCTATCACTTCACAAATCTCCATTCAGTGACTTCACACACCTCCATTCTGAGTTCACACAACTCCATTCAGTGACTTCACACATCTCCATTCTGACTTCACAAACCTTCATTCTATGACTTCACACACTTCCAATCTATGACTTCACACACCTCCATTCTGTGACTTCACAAACCTCCATTCTGAGTTCACACACCTCCATTCTGTGACTTCAAACACCTCCATTCTGTGACATCACACACCTCCATTCTATGAATTCACACAACTTCATTCTATGACTTCACACACCTCCATTCTATGACTTCACACACCTACATTCTATGACTTCACACATCCATTTTGACTTCACACACCTCCAATATATGACTTCAAACATCTCAATTCTGTGACTTCACACACCTCCATTCTATAACTTCACACATCCATTTTGACTTCACACACCTCCAATATATGACTTCAAACACCTCAATATTGTGACTTCACACACCTCAATTCTATGACTTCATACCCGTCCATTCTGTTATTTCACACACCTCCATTCTATGACTTCACACACCTCCATTCTGTGACTTCACAAACCTCCATTCTGTGACTTCACACACCTCCATTCTGTGACTTCACAAACGTCCATTCTATGATTTCACACACCTCCATTCTATGACTTCACTCACCTCCATTTTATGACGTCACGCACCTCCATTTTAACTTCACACACCTCCATTATGTGACTTCACACACCTCCCTTCGGTGACTTCACACACCTCCATTCTATGACTTCACACACCTTCATTGTATGACTTCACACACCTCCATTCCATGACTTCACACACTTCCATTCTATGATTTCACATACCTCCATGCTATGACTTCACACACCTCCATTCTGTGACTTCACAAACCTCCATTCTGTGACTTCACACACCTCCATTCTGTGACTTCACAAACGTCCATTCTATGATTTCAAGAACCTCCATTCTATGACTTCACACACCTCCATTCTATGACTTCACACACCTCCTTTCTATGATTTCACCCACCTCCATTCTATGACTTCACACCTCCAATCTGACATCACACACCTCCATTCTAGGACTTCAAAGACCTCGAAACTGTGACTTCACTCACCTCCACTCTATGACTTCACACTCCTCCATTCTATGACTTCCCACACCTCCTTTCTATGACTTCACCCACCTCCATTCTGTAACTTCACACCTCCATTCTGACTTCACACACCTCCATTCTGTGACTTCACACACCTCCATTCTATGAGTTCACACACCTCCATTCTATGACTTCACACACTTTCATTCTTACTTCACAAACATACATTATATGACTTCACATACCTCCATTCTATGACTTCACACACCTCCATTCTTTGACTTCATACACCTCCATTCTATGTTCACACACCTCAATTCTTTGACTTCACAAACCTCCATTCTAACTTCACACACCTCCATTCTATGACTTCACACACCTCCATTCTATGACTTCACACACCTCCATTCTTTGACTTCACACACCTCAATTCTGACTTCACACAGCTCCATTCTATGACTTCACCCACCTCCATTCTTTGACGTCACACACCTCCATGCTGTGACTTCACACACCTCCATTCTATGACTTCACACACCTGCATTCTGTGACTTCACACACCTCCATGCTATGACTTCACACACTTCCATTGTGACGTCACACACCTCCATTCTATGAGTTCACACACATCCATTCTGACTTCACACACCTCCATACTATGATTTCACACACTTCCATTCTGAATTCACACTGCTCCATTCTGTGACTTAACAAAACTCCATTCTATGATTTCAAAAACCTCCATACTATGACTTCACACAACTCCATCTATGACTTTACACACCTCCATTCTGACTTCACCCACCTCTATTCTATGACTTCGCACACCCCCATTCTGACATCACACACCTCCTTTCTATGACTTCACAGACCTCGAATCTCTGACTTCACTCACCTGCACTCTATGACTTCACACTGCTCCATTGTATGACTTCCCACACCTCCATCTGTGACTTCACACACCTCCATTCTGTGACTTCCCACACCTCCATTCTTTGACTTCACACACCTCCATTCTATGAGTTCACACACCTCCATTCTATGACTTCACACACCTTCATTCTTACTTCAGAAATATCCATTCTATGACTTCACACACCTCCATTCTTTGACTTCACACACCTCCATTCCATGACTTCACACACCTCCATTCTATGAGTTCACACACCTCCATTCTATGACTTCACACACCTTCATTCTTAATTCAGAAAAATCCATTCTATGACTTCACACACCTCCATTCTATGTCTTTGCAAACCTCCATTCTGTGACTTCCCACACCTCCATTCTCAGTTCACACACCTCCATTCGGTGACTTCACACACCTCCATTGTATGACTTCACACACCTCCATTCTATGTCTTCGCAAACCTCCATTCTGTGACTTCACACACCTCCATTCTCAGTTCACACACGTCCATTCGGTGACTTCACACATCTCCATTCTGACTTCACAAACCTTCATTCTATGACTTCACACACTTCCAATCTATGACTTCACACACCTCCATTCTGTGACTTCACAAACCTCCATTCTGAGTTCACACACCTCCATTCTGTGACTTCAAACACCTCCATTCTGTGACATCACACACCTCCATTCTATGAATTCACACAACTTCATTCTATGACTTCACACACCTCCATTCTATGACTTCACACACCTACATTCTATGACTTCACACATCCATTTTGACTTCACACACCTCCAATATATGACTTCAAACATCTCAATTCTGTGACTTCACACACCTCCATTCTATAACTTCACACATCCATTTTGACTTCACACACCTCCAATATATGACTTCAAACACCTCAATATTGTGACTTCACACACCTCAATTCTATGACTTCATACCCGTCCATTCTGTTATTTCACACACCTCCATTCTATGACTTCACACACCTCCATTCTGTGACTTCACAAACCTCCATTCTGTGACTTCACACACCTCCATTCTGTGACTTCACAAACGTCCATTCTATGATTTCACACACCTCCATTCTATGACTTCACTCACCTCCATTTTATGACGTCACGCACCTCCATTTTAACTTCACACACCTCCATTATGTGACTTCACACACCTCCCTTCGGTGACTTCACACACCTCCATTCTATGACTTCACACACCTTCATTGTATGACTTCACACACCTCCATTCCATGACTTCACACACTTCCATTCTATGATTTCACATACCTCCATGCTATGACTTCACACACCTCCATTCTGTGACTTCACAAACCTCCATTCTGTGACTTCACACACCTCCATTCTGTGACTTCACAAACGTCCATTCTATGATTTCAAGAACCTCCATTCTATGACTTCACACACCTCCATTCTATGACTTCACACACCTCCTTTCTATGATTTCACCCACCTCCATTCTATGACTTCACACCTCCAATCTGACATCACACACCTCCATTCTAGGACTTCAAAGACCTCGAAACTGTGACTTCACTCACCTCCACTCTATGACTTCACACTCCTCCATTCTATGACTTCCCACACCTCCTTTCTATGACTTCACCCACCTCCATTCTGTAACTTCACACCTCCATTCTGACTTCACACACCTCCATTCTGTGACTTCACACACCTCCATTCTATGAGTTCACACACCTCCATTCTATGACTTCACACACTTTCATTCTTACTTCACAAACATACATTATATGACTTCACATACCTCCATTCTATGACTTCACACACCTCCATTCTTTGACTTCATACACCTCCATTCTATGTTCACACACCTCAATTCTGTGACTTCACAAACCTCCATTCTAACTTCACACACCTCCATTCTATGACTTCACACACCTCCATTCTATGACTTCACACACCTCCATTCTTTGACTTCACACACCTCAATTCTGACTTCACACAGCTCCATTCTATGACTTCACCCACCTCCATTCTTTGACGTCACACACCTCCATGCTGTGACTTCACACACGTCCATTCTATGACTTCACACACCTGCATTCTGTGACTTCACACACCTCCATGCTATGACTTCACACACTTCCATTGTGACGTCACACACCTCCATTCTATGAGTTCACACACATCCATTCTGACTTCACACACCTCCATACTATGATTTCACACACTTCCATTCTGAATTCACACTGCTCCATTCTGTGACTTAACAAAACTCCATTCTATGATTTCAAAAACCTCCATACTATGACTTCACACAACTCCATCTATGACTTTACACACCTCCATTCTGACTTCACCCACCTCTATTCTATGACTTCGCACACCCCCATTCTGACATCACACACCTCCTTTCTATGACTTCACAGACCTCGAATCTCTGACTTCACTCACCTGCACTCTATGACTTCACACTGCTCCATTGTATGACTTCCCACACCTCCATCTGTGACTTCACACACCTCAATTCTGTGACTTCCCACACCTCCATTCTTTGACTTCACACACCTCCATTCTATGAGTTCACACACCTCCATTCTATGACTTCACACACCTTCATTCTTACTTCAGAAATATCCATTCTATGACTTCACACACCTCCATTCTTTGACTTCACACACCTCCATTCCATGACTTCACACACCTCCATTCTATGAGTTCACACACCTCCATTCTATGACTTCACACACCTTCATTCTTAATTCAGAAAAATCCATTCTATGACTTCACACACCTCCATTCTATGTCTTTGCAAACCTCCATTCTGTGACTTCCCACACCTCCATTCTCAGTTCACACACCTCCATTCGGTGACTTCACACACCTCCATTGTATGACTTCACACACCTCCATTCTATGTCTTCGCAAACCTCCATTCTGTGACTTCACACACCTCCATTCTCAGTTCACACACGTCCATTCGGTGACTTCTCACACCTCCATTCTGTGACTTCACACACCTCCATTCTCAGTTCACACACGTCCATTCGGTGACTTCACACACCTCCATTCTGTGACTTCACACACCTCTATTCTATGACTTCACACACCTCCATTTTGTGACTTCACACACCTCCACTCTATGACTTCACACTGCTCCATTCTATGACTTCCCACACCTCCTTTCTATGACTTCACCAACCTCCAATATATTACTACACAACTCCATTCTGACTTCACACACCTCCATTCTTTGACTTCACACACCTCCATTCTATGAGTTCACACACCTCCATTCTATGACTTCACACACCTTCATTCTTACTTCAGAAATATCCATTCTATGACTTCACACACCTCCATTCTTTGACTTCACACACCTCCATTCCACGACTTCACACACCTCCATTCTATGAGTTCACACACCTCCATTCTATGACTTCACACACCTTCATTCTTAACTCAGAAAAATCCATTCTATGACTTCACACACCTCCATTCTATGTCTTCGCAAACCTCCATTCTGTGACTTCACACACGTCCATTCTCAGTTCACACACGTCCATTCGGTGACTTCACACACCTCCATTGTATGACTTCACACACCTCCATTCTATGTCTTCGCAAACCTCCATTCTGTGACATCACACACCTCCATTCTCAGTTCACACACGTCCATTCGGTGACTTCACACACCTCCATTCTGTGACTTCACACACCTCCATTCTCAGTTCACACACGTCCATTCGGTGACTTCACACACCTCCATTCTGTGACTTCACACACCTCTATTCTATGACTTCACACACCTCCATTCTATGACTTCACACACCTCCATTCTATGACTTCACACACCTCCATTCTATGACTTCACACATCCATTTTGATTTCACACACCTCCAATATATTACTTCAAACACCTCAATTCTGTGACTTCACACACCTCCATTCTATGACTTCATACCTGTCCATTCTGTGTTTTCACACACCTCCATTCTATGACTTCAAACACCTCCATTCTGTGACTTCACCCACCTCCATTCTGTGACTTCACACACCTCCATTTTCCGACTTCTCACCCCTCAAATATGACTTCACATAACTCCATTCTATGACTTTACAAACCTCCATTTTGTTACTTCGCACACCTCCATTCTGTGACTTCACAAAAGTCCATTCTCTGATTTCACACACCTCCATTCTATGACTTCACACACATCCATACTGAATTCACACACCTCCATTCTATGACTTCACACACCTCCATTCTGAATTCACACACCTCCATTCTTTGACTTCACACACCTCCATTCTGACTTCCCACACCTCCGTTCTGTGACTTCACACACCTCCATTCTATGAGTTCACACACCTCCATTCTATGACTTCACACACCTTCATATTTACCTCAGAAATATCCATTCTATGTCTTCACACACCTCCATTCTGTCACTTCACTAATCTCCATTCTGTGACTTCACACACCTCCATTCTGGTTTCACACAACTCCATTCATTGACTTCACACATCTCCATTCTGACTTCACAAACCTCCATTCTATGACTTCACACACCTCCATTCTATGACTTCACACACCTCCATTCTTTGACTTCACACACCTCCATTCTATGAGTTCACACACCTCCATTCTATGACTTCACACACCATCATTCTTACTTCAGAAATATCCATTCTATGACTTCACACACCTCCATTCTGTGACTTCACACACCTTCATTGTATGACTTCACACACCTCCATTCCTGACTTCACATACTTCCACTCTAAGATTTCACATACCTCCATGCTATGACTTCACACACCTCCATTCTGTGACTTCACACACCTCCATTCTGAGTTCACACACCTCCATTCTATGATTTCAAACACCTCCATTCTGTGGCTTCACCCACCTCCATTCTGTGACTTCACACACCTCCATTCTCCGACTTCACACCCCTCAAATATGACTTCACTTATCTCCATTCTATGACTTTACAAACCTCCATTTTGTTACTTCGCACACCTCCATTCTGTGACTTCACAAAAGTCCATTCTCTGATTTCACCCACCTCCATTCTATGACTTCACAAACCTCCATTCTGAATTCACACAGCTCCATTCTGTGACTTCACAAAACTCCATTCTATGATTTCACACACCTCCATACTATGATTCACACACCTACATTCTGAATTCACACACCTCCATTCTATGACTTCACACACCTCCATTCTGACTTCCCACACCTCCATTCTGTGACTTCACACACCTCCATTCTATGAGTTCACACACCTCCATTCTATGACTTCACACACCTTCATTCTTACTTCAGAAATATCCATTCTATGTCTTCACACACCTCCATTCTATCACTTCACAAATCTCCATTCAGTGACTTCACACACCTCCATTCTGAGTTCACACAACTCCATTCAGTGACTTCACACATCTCCATTCTGACTTCACAAACCTTCATTCTATGACTTCACACACTTCCAATCTATGACTTCACACACCTCCATTCTGTGACTTCACAAACCTCCATTCTGAGTTCACACACCTCCATTCTGTGACTTCAAACACCTCCATTCTGTGACATCACACACCTCCATTCTATGAATTCACACAACTTCATTCTATGACTTCACACACCTCCATTCTATGACTTCACACACCTACATTCTATGACTTCACACATCCATTTTGACTTCACACACCTCCAATATATGACTTCAAACATCTCAATTCTGTGACTTCACACACCTCCATTCTATAACTTCACACATCCATTTTGACTTCACACACCTCCAATATATGACTTCAAACACCTCAATATTGTGACTTCACACACCTCAATTCTATGACTTCATACCCGTCCATTCTGTTATTTCACACACCTCCATTCTATGACTTCACACACCTCCATTCTGACATCACACACCTCCTTTCTATGACTTCACAGACCTCGAATCTCTGACTTCACTCACCTGCACTCTATGACTTCACACTGCTCCATTGTATGACTTCCCACACCTCCATCTGTGACTTCACACACCTCAATTCTGTGACTTCCCACACCTCCATTCTTTGACTTCACACACCTCCATTCTATGAGTTCACACACCTCCATTCTATGACTTCACACACCTTCATTCTTACTTCAGAAATATCCATTCTATGACTTCACACACCTCCATTCTTTGACTTCACACACCTCCATTCCATGACTTCACACACCTCCATTCTATGAGTTCACACACCTCCATTCTATGACTTCACACACCTTCATTCTTAATTCAGAAAAATCCATTCTATGACTTCACACACCTCCATTCTATGTCTTTGCAAACCTCCATTCTGTGACTTCCCACACCTCCATTCTCAGTTCACACACCTCCATTCGGTGACTTCACACACCTCCATTGTATGACTTCACACACCTCCATTCTATGTCTTCGCAAACCTCCATTCTGTGACTTCACACACCTCCATTCTCAGTTCACACACGTCCATTCGGTGACTTCTCACACCTCCATTCTGTGACTTCACACACCTCCATTCTCAGTTCACACACGTCCATTCGGTGACTTCACACACCTCCATTCTGTGACTTCACACACCTCTATTCTATGACTTCACACACCTCCATTTTGTGACTTCACACACCTCCACTCTATGACTTCACACTGCTCCATTCTATGACTTCCCACACCTCCTTTCTATGACTTCACCAACCTCCAATATATTACTACACAACTCCATTCTGACTTCACACACCTCCATTCTTTGACTTCACACACCTCCATTCTATGAGTTCACACACCTCCATTCTATGACTTCACACACCTTCATTCTTACTTCAGAAATATCCATTCTATGACTTCACACACCTCCATTCTTTGACTTCACACACCTCCATTCCACGACTTCACACACCTCCATTCTATGAGTTCACACACCTCCATTCTATGACTTCACACACCTTCATTCTTAACTCAGAAAAATCCATTCTATGACTTCACACACCTCCATTCTATGTCTTCGCAAACCTCCATTCTGTGACTTCACACACGTCCATTCTCAGTTCACACACGTCCATTCGGTGACTTCACACACCTCCATTGTATGACTTCACACACCTCCATTCTATGTCTTCGCAAACCTCCATTCTGTGACATCACACACCTCCATTCTCAGTTCACACACGTCCATTCGGTGACTTCACACACCTCCATTCTGTGACTTCACACACCTCCATTCTCAGTTCACACACGTCCATTCGGTGACTTCACACACCTCCATTCTGTGACTTCACACACCTCTATTCTATGACTTCACACACCTCCATTCTTTGACTTCACACACCTCCATTCTATGACTTCACACACCTCCATTCTATGACTTCACACATCCATTTTGATTTCACACACCTCCAATATATTACTTCAAACACCTCAATTCTGTGACTTCACACACCTCCATTCTATGACTTCATACCTGTCCATTCTGTGTTTTCACACACCTCCATTCTATGACTTCAAACACCTCCATTCTGTGACTTCACCCACCTCCATTCTGTGACTTCACACACCTCCATTTTCCGACTTCTCACCCCTCAAATATGACTTCACATAACTCCATTCTATGACTTTACAAACCTCCATTTTGTTACTTCGCACACCTCCATTCTGTGACTTCACAAAAGTCCATTCTCTGATTTCACACACCTCCATTCTATGACTTCACACACATCCATACTGAATTCACACACCTCCATTCTATGACTTCACACACCTCCATTCTGAATTCACACACCTCCATTCTTTGACTTCACACACCTCCATTCTGACTTCCCACACCTCCGTTCTGTGACTTCACACACCTCCATTCTATGAGTTCACACACCTCCATTCTATGACTTCACACACCTTCATATTTACTTCAGAAATATCCATTCTATGTCTTCACACACCTCCATTCTGTCACTTCACTAATCTCCATTCTGTGACTTCACACACCTCCATTCTGGTTTCACACAACTCCATTCATTGACTTCACACATCTCCATTCTGACTTCACAAACCTCCATTCTATGACTTCACACACCTCCATTCTATGACTTCACACACCTCCATTCTTTGACTTCACACACCTCCATTCTATGAGTTCACACACCTCCATTCTATGACTTCACACACCATCATTCTTACTTCAGAAATATCCATTCTATGACTTCACACACCTCCATTCTGTGACTTCACACACCTTCATTGTATGACTTCACACACCTCCATTCCATGACTTCACATACTTCCACTCTAAGATTTCACATACCTCCATGCTATGACTTCACACACCTCCATTCTGTGACTTCACACACCTCCATTCTGAGTTCACACACCTCCATTCTATGATTTCAAACACCTCCATTCTGTGGCTTCACCCACCTCCATTCTGTGACTTCACACACCTCCATTCTCCGACTTCACACCCCTCAAATATGACTTCACTTATCTCCATTCTATGACTTTACAAACCTCCATTTTGTTACTTCGCACACCTCCATTCTGTGACTTCACAAAAGTCCATTCTCTGATTTCACCCACCTCCATTCTATGACTTCACAAACCTCCATTCTGAATTCACACAGCTCCATTCTGTGACTTCACAAAACTCCATTCTATGATTTCACACACCTCCATACTATGATTCACACACCTACATTCTGAATTCACACACCTCCATTCTATGACTTCACACACCTCCATTCTGACTTCCCACACCTCCATTCTGTGACTTCACACACCTCCATTCTATGAGTTCACACACCTCCATTCTATGACTTCACACACCTTCATTCTTACTTCAGAAATATCCATTCTATGTCTTCACACACCTCCATTCTATCACTTCACAAATCTCCATTCAGTGACTTCACACACCTCCATTCTGAGTTCACACAACTCCATTCAGTGACTTCACACATCTCCATTCTGACTTCACAAACCTTCATTCTATGACTTCACACACTTCCAATCTATGACTTCACACACCTCCATTCTGTGACTTCACAAACCTCCATTCTGAGTTCACACACCTCCATTCTGTGACTTCAAACACCTCCATTCTGTGACATCACACACCTCCATTCTATGAATTCACACAACTTCATTCTATGACTTCACACACCTCCATTCTATGACTTCACACACCTACATTCTATGACTTCACACATCCATTTTGACTTCACACACCTCCAATATATGACTTCAAACATCTCAATTCTGTGACTTCACACACCTCCATTCTATAACTTCACACATCCATTTTGACTTCACACACCTCCAATATATGACTTCAAACACCTCAATATTGTGACTTCACACACCTCAATTCTATGACTTCATACCCGTCCATTCTGTTATTTCACACACCTCCATTCTATGACTTCACACACCTCCATTCTGTGACTTCACAAACCTCCATTCTGTGACTTCACACACCTCCATTCTGTGACTTCACAAACGTCCATTCTATGATTTCACACACCTCCATTCTATGACTTCACTCACCTCCATTTTATGACGTCACGCACCTCCATTTTAACTTCACACACCTCCATTATGTGACTTCACACACCTCCCTTCGGTGACTTCACACACCTCCATTCTATGACTTCACACACCTTCATTGTATGACTTCACACACCTCCATTCCATGACTTCACACACTTCCATTCTATGATTTCACATACCTCCATGCTATGACTTCACACACCTCCATTCTGTGACTTCACAAACCTCCATTCTGTGACTTCACACACCTCCATTCTGTGACTTCACAAACGTCCATTCTATGATTTCAAGAACCTCCATTCTATGACTTCACACACCTCCATTCTATGACTTCACACACCTCCTTTCTATGATTTCACCCACCTCCATTCTATGACTTCACACCTCCAATCTGACATCACACACCTCCATTCTAGGACTTCAAAGACCTCGAAACTGTGACTTCACTCACCTCCACTCTATGACTTCACACTCCTCCATTCTATGACTTCCCACACCTCCTTTCTATGACTTCACCCACCTCCATTCTGTAACTTCACACCTCCATTCTGACTTCACACACCTCCATTCTGTGACTTCACACACCTCCATTCTATGAGTTCACACACCTCCATTCTATGACTTCACACACTTTCATTCTTACTTCACAAACATACATTATATGACTTCACATACCTCCATTCTATGACTTCACACACCTCCATTCTTTGACTTCATACACCTCCATTCTATGTTCACACACCTCAATTCTGTGACTTCACAAACCTCCATTCTAACTTCACACACCTCCATTCTATGACTTCACACACCTCCATTCTATGACTTCACACACCTCCATTCTTTGACTTCACACACCTCAATTCTGACTTCACACAGCTCCATTCTATGACTTCACCCACCTCCATTCTTTGACGTCACACACCTCCATGCTGTGACTTCACACACCTCCATTCTATGACTTCACACACCTGCATTCTGTGACTTCACACACCTCCATGCTATGACTTCACACACTTCCATTGTGACGTCACACACCTCCATTCTATGAGTTCACACACATCCATTCTGACTTCACACACCTCCATACTATGATTTCACACACTTCCATTCTGAATTCACACTGCTCCATTCTGTGACTTAACAAAACTCCATTCTATGATTTCAAAAACCTCCATACTATGACTTCACACAACTCCATCTATGACTTTACACACCTCCATTCTGACTTCCCCCACCTCTATTCTATGACTTCGCACACCCCCATTCTGACATCACACACCTCCTTTCTATGACTTCACAGACCTCGAATCTCTGACTTCACTCACCTGCACTCTATGACTTCACACTGCTCCATTGTATGACTTCCCACACCTCCATCTGTGACTTCACACACCTCAATTCTGTGACTTCCCACACCTCCATTCTTTGACTTCACACACCTCCATTCTATGAGTTCACACACCTCCATTCTATGACTTCACACACCTTCATTCTTACTTCAGAAATATCCATTCTATGACTTCACACACCTCCATTCTTTGACTTCACACACCTCCATTCCATGACTTCACACACCTCCATTCTATGAGTTCACACACCTCCATTCTATGACTTCACACACCTTCATTCTTAATTCAGAAAAATCCATTCTATGACTTCACACACCTCCATTCTATGTCTTTGCAAACCTCCATTCTGTGACTTCCCACACCTCCATTCTCAGTTCACACACCTCCATTCGGTGACTTCACACACCTCCATTGTATGACTTCACACACCTCCATTCTATGTCTTCGCATACCTCCATTCTGTGACTTCACACACCTCCATTCTCAGTTCACACACGTCCATTCGGTGACTTCTCACACCTCCATTCTGTGACTTCACACACCTCCATTCTCAGTTCACACACGTCCATTCGGTGACTTCACACACCTCCATTCTGTGACTTCACACACCTCTATTCTATGACTTCACACACCTCCATTTTGTGACTTCACACACCTCCACTCTATGACTTCACACTGCTCCATTCTATGACTTCCCACACCTCCTTTCTATGACTTCACCAACCTCCAATATATTACTACACAACTCCATTCTGACTTCACACACCTCCATTCTTTGACTTCACACACCTCCATTCTATGAGTTCACACACCTCCATTCTATGACTTCACACACCTTCATTCTTACTTCAGAAATATCCATTCTATGACTTCACACACCTCCATTCTTTGACTTCACACACCTCCATTCCACGACTTCACACACCTTCATTCTTAACTCAGAAAAATCCATTCTATGACTTCACACACCTCCATTCTATGTCTTCGCAAACCTCCATTCTGTGACTTCACACACGTCCATTCTCAGTTCACACACGTCCATTCGGTGACTTCACACACCTCCATTGTATGACTTCACACACCTCCATTCTATGTCTTCGCAAACCTCCATTCTGTGACATCACACACCTCCATTCTCAGTTCACACACGTCCATTCGGTGACTTCACACACCTCCATTCTGTGACTTCACACACCTCCATTCTCAGTTCACACACGTCCATTCGGTGACTTCACACACCTCCATTCTGTGACTTCACACACCTCTATTCTATGACTTCACACACCTCCATTCTTTGACTTCACACACCTCCATTCTATGACTTCACACACCTCCATTCTATGACTTCACACATCCATTTTGATTTCACACACCTCCAATATATTACTTCAAACACCTCAATTCTGTGACTTCACACACCTCCATTCTATGACTTCATACCTGTCCATTCTGTGTTTTCACACACCTCCATTCTATGACTTCAAACACCTCCATTCTGTGACTTCACCCACCTCCATTCTGTGACTTCACACACCTCCATTTTCCGACTTCACACCCCTCAAATATGACTTCACATAACTCCATTCTATGACTTTACAAACCTCCATTTTGTTACTTCGCACACCTCCATTCTGTGACTTCACAAAAGTCCATTCTCTGATTTCACACACCTCCATTCTATGACTTCACACACATCCATACTGAATTCACACACCTCCATTCTATGACTTCACAAACCTCCATTCTGAATTCACACACCTCCATTCTTTGACTTCACACACCTCCATTCTGACTTCCCACACCTCCGTTCTGTGACTTCACACACCTCCATTCTATGAGTTCACACACCTCCATTCTATGACTTCACACACCTTCATATTTACTTCAGAAATATCCATTCTATGTCTTCACACACCTCCATTCTGTCACTTCACTAATCTCCATTCTGTGACTTCACACACCTCCATTCTGGTTTCACACAACTCCATTCATTGACTTCACACATCTCCATTCTGACTTCACAAACCTCCATTCTATGACTTAAAACACCTCCATTCTATGACTTCACAAACCTCCATTCTTTGACTTCACACACCTCCATTCTATGACTTCACACACCTCCATTCTATGACTTCACACACCATCATTCTTACTTCAGAAATATCCATTCTATGACTTCACACACCTCAATTCTGTGACTTCACACAGCTCCAGTATGACTTCACACACCTCCATTCTATGACTTCACACACCTCCATTCTATGACTTCACACACCTAGATTCTGTGACTTCACACACCTCCGTTCTGAGTTCACACACCTCAATTCTGTGACTTCACACACCTCCATTTTGAGTTCACACACCTACATTCTGTGACTTCACACACCTCCATTTGTGACGTTACACACCACCATTTTGACTTCACACACCTCCATTCTGTGACTTCACACACCTCCATTCTGTGACTTCACACACCTCCATTTTGACTTCACACACTTCCATTCTGTGACTTCACACACCTCCATTCTGTGACTTCGCACACCTCCATTGTTTGGCTTCACACACCTCCATTCCATGACTTCACAGACCTCCATTCTGTGACTTCACACACCTTTATTGTTTGACTTCACACACCTCCATTCTATGACTTCACACAATTCCATTCTGTGACTTCATACACCTCCATTCTTTGACTTCACACACCTCCATTGTGAGTTCACACACCTCCATTCTGTGACTTCACACACCTCCATTCTGTGACTTTACACACCTCCATTCTGTGACTTCACACACCTCCATTCTATGATTTCTCACACCTTCATTCTATTAATTCACACACCTCCATTCTGTGACTTCACAGAACTCCATTCTATGACATCCCACACCTCCATTCTGTGCCTTCACACACCTCCATTCTGAGTTCACAAACCTCCATTCTGTGACGGAACGCACCTTCATCCTGTGACTTCACACACCTCCATTCTATGACTTCACACACCTCCATTCTATGAGTTCACACACCTCCGTTCTATGACTTCACACACCTCCCGTCTTTGACTTCACACCCCTCCATTCTGTGACTTCACACACCTCCATTGTGACTTCCCACACCTCCAATTTGAGTTCACACACCTCCGTTCTGACTTTACACACCTCCATTCTATGACTTCACACACCTCCATTCTATGACTTCACACAACTCCATTCTGACTTCACACACCTCCATTCTATGACTTCACATAACTCCATTCTGACTTCACACACCTCCATTCTGTGACTTCACACAACTTTATTCTATGACTTCGCAAACCTCCATTCGATGACTTCACACACCTCCATTCTATGACTTCACACACCTTCATTCTACTTCAGAAACATGCGTTCTATGACTTCACACACCTCCATTCTATGATTTCACAAACCTCCATTCTGTGACTTCACACACCTCCATTCTGAGTTCACACACCTCAATTCTGTGACTTCACACACCTCAATTCTGGCTTCACACACCTCCATTCTATAACTTCACACACTTCCATTCTATGACTTCACACACCTCCATTCTTTGACTTCACACACCTCCATTGTGAGTTCACACACCTCCATTTTGTGACTTCATACACCTCCATTCTTTGACTTCACACACCTCCATTCTGTGACTTCACACACCTCCATTCTATGACTTCACACACCTCCATTCTATGAATTCACACATCTGCATTCTGTGACTTCACACACCTCCATTCTTTGACTTCACACACCTCCATTCTGAGTTCACACACCTCCGTTCTGTGACTTAACACACCTTCATTCCGTGACTTCACACACCTTCATTCTATGGTTTCACACACCTCCATTCTATGACTTCACACACCTCCATTCTATGACTTCACACACCTATATTCTTTGACTTCGCACACCTCGGTTCTTTGACTTCACACATCTCCATTTTGAGTTCACACACCTACATTTTGTGACTTCACACACCTCCATTTGAGACGTTACACACCACCATTTTGACTCCACACACCTCTATTCTGTGACTTCACACACCTCCATTCTGTGACTTCACACACCTCCATTTTTACTTCACACACTTCCATTCTGTGAATTCACACACCTCCATTCTGTGACTTCGCACACCTCCATTGTTTGGCTTCACACACCTCCATTCTTTGACTTCACACACCTCCATTCCATGACTTCACACACCTCTACTCTATCAGTTCACACACCTCCATTCTATGACTTCACACACCTACATTCTTACTTCAGGAACATCCATTGTGTGAATTCACCCACCTCCATTCTATGACTTCACAAACCTCCATTCTATGACTTCACACAGCTCCATTCTATGACTTCACACAGCTCCATTCTATGACTTCACACACTTCCATTCTTTGACTTCACACACCTCCATTCTTTGACTTCACACATCTCAATTTTGAGTTCACACACCTCCATTCTATGACTTCACACACCTCCATTCTATGACTTCACACACCTCCATTCTGTGACTTCACGCATCTCAATTCTGTGACTTCACACACCTACATTATGACTTCACACACCTCCATTCTATGACTTCACACACCTCCATTTTATGACTTCACACACCTCCATTCTGTGACTTCACACACCTCCATTCTGAGTTCACACACCTACATTCTGTGAATTCACACACCTCCAATCTTACTTCATACAGCTCCATTCTATGACTTCACACACCTCCATTCTGTGACTTCACACACCTCCATTCTATGACTTCACACACCTCCATTGTGGCTTCACACACCTCCATTCTATGAGTTCACACACCTCCATTCTGACTTCACAAACCTCCATTCTATGACTTCACACACCTCCATTCTGACTTCACACACCTCCATTCTGTGACTTTACACACCTCCAATCCATGACTTCCCACACCTCCATTCGATGAATTCACACACCTCCATTCTTTGACTTCACACACTCCATTCTATGAGTTCACACACCTCCATTTGTGACTCTACACACCACCTTTTTGACTTCACAAACCTCCATTCCGTGATTTCACACACCTCCATTCTGTGACTTCACACACCTTTATTGTTTGACTTCACACACCTCCAATCTTTGACTTCACACACCTCCATTCCATGACTTCACACATCTCCATTCTATGAGTACACACGTCCATTCTATGAGTTCACAAACCTCCATTTTGACTTCACACACGTCCATTCTATGACTTCACGCACCTTCATTCTTACTTCAGAAACATCCATTCTATGACTTCACGCACCTCCGTTCTATGACTTCACAAATCTCCGTTCTGTGACTTCACACACCTCCATTCTGAGTTCACACACCTCCATTCTCTGAGTTCACACACCTCCATTCTGTGACTTAACACACCTCCATTCTATGACTTCACATACCTCCATTCTGTGACTTCACACACCTTTATTGTTTGATTTCACACACCTCCATTCTGTGACTTCACACACCTCCATTGTGAGTTCACACACCTTCATTCTCTGAGTTCACACACCTCCATTCTGTGACTTAACACACCTCCATTCCATGACTTCACAGACCTCCATTCTGTGACTTCACACACCTTTATTGTTTGACTTCACACACCTCAATTCTATGACTTCACACAATTCCATTCTATGACTTCACACACCTCCATTCTTTGACTTCACACACCTCCATTGTGAGTTCACACACCTCCATTCTGTGACTTCACACACCTCCATTCTGTGACTTCACACACCTTCATTCTGTGACTTCACACACCTCCATTCTATGATTTCTCACACCTCCATTCTATTAATTCACACACCTCCATTCTGTGACTTCACAGAACTCCATTCTATGACTTCCCACACCTCCATTCTGTGACTTCACACACCTCCATTCTGAGTTCACAAACCTCCATTCTGTGACTTAACGCACCTTCATTCTGTGACTTCACACACCTCCCATTCTATGACTTCACACACCTCCATTCTATGAGTTCACACAACTCCATTCTATGAATTCACACATCTGCATTCTGTGACTTCACACAACTCCATTCTATGACTTCCTACACCTCCATTCTGGGAATTCACACACCTCCATTCTGAGTTCACACACCTCCGTTCTGTGACTTAACACACCTTCATTCCGTGACTTCACACACCTTCATTCTATGGTTTCACACACCTCCATTCTATGACTTCACACACCTCCATTCTATGACTTCACACACCTCCAGTCTTTGACTTCACACCCCTCCATTCTGTGACTTCACACACCTCCATTCTATAACTTCACACACCTCCATTGTGACTTCCCACACCTCCAATCTGAGTTCACACACCTCCGTTCTGACTTTACACACCTCCATTCTATGACTTCACACACCTCCATTCTATGACTTCACACAACTCCATTCTGACTTCACACACCTCCATTCTATGACTTCACATAACTCCATTCTGACTTCACACACCTCCATTCTGTGACTTCACACAACTTTATTCCATGACTTCGCAAACCTCCATTCGATGACTTCACACACCTCCATTCTATGACTTCACACACCTTCATTCTACTTCAGAAACATGCGTTCTATGACTTCACACACCTCCATTCTATGATTTCACAAACCTCCATTCTGTGACATCACACACCTCCATTCTGAGTTCACACACCTCAATTCTGTGACTTCACACACCTCAATTCTGGTTTCACACACCTCCATTCTATAACTTCACACACTTCCATTCTATGACTTCACACACCTCCATTCTTTGACTTCACACACCTCCATTGTGAGTTCACACACCTCCATTTTGTGACTTCATACACCTCCATTCTTTGACTTCACACATCTGCATTCTGTGACTTCACACACCTCCATTCTATGACTTCACACACCTCCATTCTATGAATTCACACATCTGCATTCTGTGACTTCACACAACTCCATTCTATGACTTCCTACACCTCCATTCTGGGAATTCACACACCTCCATTCTGAGTTCACACACCTCCGTTCTGTGACTTAACACACCTTCATTCCGTGACTTCACACACCTTCATTCTATGGTTTCACACACCTCCATTCTATGACTTCACACACCTCCATTCTATGACTTCACACACCTATATTCTTTGACTTCGCACACCTCGGTTCTTTGACTTCACACATCTCCATTTTGAGTTCACACACCTACATTTTGTGACTTCACACACCTCCATTTGTGACGTTACACACCACCATTTTGACTTCACACACCTCCATTCTGTGACTTCACACACCTCCATTCTGTGACTTCACACACCTCCATTTTTACTTCACACACTTCCATTCTGTGAATTCACACACCTCCATTCTGTGACTTCGCACACCTCCATTGTTTGGCTTCACACACATCCATTCTTTGACTTCACACACCTCCATTCCATGACTTCACACACCTCTACTCTGTCAGTTCACACACCTCCATTCTATGACTTCACACACCTACATTCTTACTTCAGGAACATCCATTGTGTGAATTCACCCACCTCCATTCTATGACTTCACAAACCTCCATTCTATGACTTCACACAGCTCCATTCTATGACTTCACACCTCCATTCTAAGACTTCACATCTCCATTCTATGACTTCACACACCTCCATTCTATGACTTCACACACTTCCATTCTTTGACTTCACACACCTCCATTCTTTGCCTTCACACATCTCAATTTTGAGTTCACACACCTCCATTCTATGACTTCACACACCTCCATTCTATGACTTCACACACCTCCATTCTGTGACTTCACTCATCTCAATTCTGTGACTTCACACACCTACATTATGACTTCACACACCTCCATTCTATGAATTCACACACCTCCATTTTATGACTTCACACACCTCCATTCTGTGACTTCACACACCTCCATTCTGAGTTCACACACCTCCATTCTGTGAATTCACACACCTCCAATCTTACTTCATACAGCTCCATTCTATGACTTCACACACCTCCATTCTGTGATTTCACACACCTCCATTCTATGACTTCACACACCTCCATTGTGGCTTCACACACCTCCATTCTATGAGTTCACACACCTCCATTCTGACTTCACACACCTCCATTCTATGACTTCACACACCTCCATTCTGACTTCACACACCTCCACTCTGTGACTTTACACACCTCCAATCCATGACTTCCCACACCTCCATTCGATGAATTCACACACCTCCATTCTTTGACTTCACACAGCTCCATTCTATGAGTTCACACACCTCCATTTGTGACTCTACACACCACCTTTTTGACTTCACAAACCTCCATTCTGTGATTTCACACACCTCCATTCTGTGACTTCACACACCTTTATTGTTTGACTTCGCACACCTCCATTCTTTGACTTCACACACCTGCATTCCATGACTTCACACATCTCCATTCTATGACTTCACACACGTCCATTCTATGAGTTCACAAACCTCCATTTTGACTTCACACACGTCCATTCTATGACTTCACGCACCTCCATTCAATGACTTCACAAATCTCCGTTCTGTGACTTCACACACCTCCATTCTGTGACTTCACACACCATTATTGTTTGATTTCACACACCTCCATTCTGTGACTTCACACACCTCCATTGTGAGTTCACACACCTTCATTCTCTGAGTTCACACACCTCCATTCTGTGACTTCACACACCTCCATTCTGTGACTTCACACACCTCCATTCTGTGACTTCACACACATCCATTCTATGATTTCTCACACCTCCATTCTATTAATTCACACACCTCCATTCTGTGACTTCACAGAACTCCATTCTATGACTTCCCACACCTCCATTCTGTGCCTTCACACACCTCCATTCTGAGTTCACAAACCTCCATTCTGTGACGTAACGCACCTTCATTCTGTGACTTCACACACCTCCATTCTATGACTTCACACACCTCCATTCTATGAGTTCACACACCTCCATTCTATGACTTCACACACCTCCAGTCTTTGACTTCACACCCCTCCATTCTGTAAGTTCACACACCTCCATTCTATAACTTCACACACCTCCATTGTGACTTCCCACACCTCCAATCTGAGTTCACACACCTCCGTTCTGACTTTCCACACCTCCATTCTATGACTTCACACACCTCCATTCTATGACTTCACACAACTCCATTCTGACTTCACACACCTCCATTCTATGACTTCACATAACTCCATTCTGACTTCACACACCTCCATTCTGTGACTTCACACAACTTTATTCCATGACTTCGCAAACCTCCATTCGATGACTTCACACACCTCCATTCTATGACTTCACACACCTTCATTCTACTTCAGAAACATGCGTTCTATGACTTCACACACCTCCATTCTATGATTTCACAAACCTCCATTCTGTGACTTCACACACCTCCATTCTGAGTTCACACACCTCAATTCTGTGACTTCACACACCTCAATTCTGGTTTCACACACCTCCATTCTATAACTTCACACACTTCCATTCTATGACTTCACACACCTCCATTCTTTGACTTCACACACCTCCATTGTGAGTTCACACACCTCCATTTTGTGACTTCATACACCTCCATTCTTTGACTTCACACATCTGCATTCTGTGACTTCACACACCTCCATTCTATGACTTCACACACCTCCATTCTATGAATTCACACATCTGCATTCTGTGACTTCACACAACTCCATTCTATGACTTCCTACACCTCCATTCTGGGAATTCACACACCTCCATTCTGAGTTCACACACCTCCGTTCTGTGACTTAACACACCTTCATTCCGTGACTTCACACACCTTCATTCTATGGTTTCACACACCTCCATTCTATGACTTCACACACCTCCATTCTATGACTTCACACACCTATATTCTTTGACTTCGCACACCTCGGTTCTTTGACTTCACACATCTCCATTTTGAGTTCACACACCTACATTTTGTGACTTCACACACCTCCATTTGTGACGTTACACACCACCATTTTGACTTCACACACCTCCATTCTGTGACTTCACACACCTCCATTCTGTGACTTCACACACCTCCATTTTTACTTCACACACTTCCATTCTGTGAATTCACACACCTCCATTCTGTGACTTCGCACACCTCCATTGTTTGGCTTCACACACCTCCATTCTTTGACTTCACACACCTCCATTCCATGACTTCACACACCTCTACTCTATCAGTTCACACACCTCCATTCTATGACTTCACACACCTACATTCTTACTTCAGGAACATCCATTGTGTGAATTCACCCACCTCCATTCTATGACTTCACAAACCTCCATTCTATGACTTCACACAGCTCCATTCTATGACTTCACACACCTCCATTCTATGACTTCACACACTTCCATTCTTTGACTTCACACACCTCCATTCTTTGACTTCACACATCTCAATTTTGAGTTCACACACCTCCATTCTATGACTTCACACACCTCCATTCTATGACTTCACACACCTCCATTCTGTGACTTCACGCATCTCAATTCTGTGACTTCACACACCTACGTTATGACTTCACACACCTCCATTCTATGACTTCACACACCTCCATTTTATGACTTCACACACCTCCATTCTGTAACTTCACACACCTCCATTCTGAGTTCACACACCTCCATTCTGTGAATTCACACACCTCCAATCTTACTTCATACAGCTCCATTCTATGACTTCACACACCTCCATTCTGTGACTTCACACACCTCCATTCTATGACTTCACACACCTCCATTGTGGCTTCACACACCTCCATTCTATGAGTTCACACACCTCTATTCTGACTTCACACACCTCCATTCTATGACTTCACACACCTCCATTCTGACTTCACACACCTCCATTCTGTGACTTTACACACCTCCAATCCATGACTTACCACACCTCCATTCGATGAATTCACACACCTCCATTCTTTGACTTCACACACCTCCATTCTATGAGTTCACACACCTCCATTTGTGACTCTACACACCACCTTTTTGACTTCACAAACCTCCATTCTGTGATTTCACACACCTCCATTCTGTGACTTCACACACCTTTATTGTTTGACTTCACACACCTCCAATCTTTGACTTTACACACCTCCATTCCATGACTTCACACATCTCCATTCTATGAGTTCACACACGTCCATTCTATGAGTTCACAAACCTCCATTTTGACTTCACACACGTCCATTCTATGACTTCACGCACCTTCATTCTTACTTCAGAAACATCCATTCTATGACTTCACGCACCTCCATTCTATGACATCACAAATCTCCGTTCTGTGACTTCACACACCTCCATTCTGAGTTCACACACCTCCATTCTCTGAGTTCACACACCTCCATTCTGTGACTTAACACACCTCCATTCTATGACTTCACATACCTCCATTCTGTGACTTCACACACCTTTATTGTTTGATTTCACACACCTCCATTCTATGACTTCACACACCTCCATTGTGAGTTCACACACCTTCATTCTCTGAGTTCACACACCTCCATTCTGTGACTTAACACACCTCCATACCATGACTTCACAGACCTCCATTCTGTGACTTCACACACCTTTATTGTTTGACTTCACACACCTCAATTCTATGACTTCACACAATTCCATTCTATGACTTCACACACCTCCATTCTTTGACTTCACACACCTCCATTGTGAGTTCACACACCTCCATTCTGTGACTTCACACACCTCCATTCTGTGACTTCACACACCTCCATTCTGTGACTTCACACACCTCCATTCTATGATTTCTCACACCTCCATTCTATTAATTCACACACCTCCATTCTGTGACTTCACAGAGCTCCATTCTATGACTTCCCACACCTCCATTCTGTGACTTCACACACCTCCATTCTGAGTTCACAAACCTCCATTCTGTGACTTAACGCACCTTCATTCTGTGACTTCACACACCTCCCATTCTATGACTTCACACACCTCCATTCTATGAGTTCACACACCTCCATTCTATGACTTCACACACCTCCAGTCTTTGACTTCACACCCCTCCATTCTGTGACTTCACACACCTCCATTCTATAACTTCACACACCTCCATTGTGACTTCCCACACCTCCAATCTGACTTCACACACCTCCATTCTATGACTTCACACACCTCCATTCAATGAATTCACACATCTGCATTCTGTGACTTCACACACCTCCATTCTATGACTTCACACACCTCCATTCTGGGAATTCACACACCTCCATTCTGAGTTCACACACCTCCGTTCTGTGACTTAACACACCTTCATTCCGTGACTTCACACACCTTCATTCTATGGTTTCACACACCTCCATTCTGTGACTTCACACACCTCCATTCTATGACTTCACACACCTATATTCTTTGACTTCGCACACCTCGGTTCTTTGACTTCACACACCTCCATTTTGAGTTCACACACCTACATTCTGTGACTTCACACACCTCCATTTGTGACGTTACACACCACCATTTTGACTTCACACACCTCCATTCTATGTCTTCGCAAACCTCCATTCTGTGACATCACACACCTCCATTCTCAGTTCACACACGTCCATTCGGTGACTTCACACACCTCCATTCTGTGACTTCACACACCTCCATTCTCAGTTCACACACGTCCATTCGGTGACTTCACACACCTCCATTCTGTGACTTCACACACCTCTATTCTATGACTTCACACACCTCCATTCTTTGACTTCACACACCTCCATTCTATGACTTCACACACCTCCATTCTATGACTTCACACATCCATTTTGATTTCACACACCTCCAATATATTACTTCAAACACCTCAATTCTGTGACTTCACACACCTCCATTCTATGACTTCATACCTGTCCATTCTGTGTTTTCACACACCTCCATTCTATGACTTCAAACACCTCCATTCTGTGACTTCACCCACCTCCATTCTGTGACTTCACACACCTCCATTTTCCGACTTCACACCCCTCAAATATGACTTCACATAACTCCATTCTATGACTTTACAAACCTCCATTTTGTTACTTCGCACACCTCCATTCTGTGACTTCACAAAAGTCCATTCTCTGATTTCACACACCTCCATTCTATGACTTCACACACATCCATACTGAATTCACACACCTCCATTCTATGACTTCACAAACCTCCATTCTGAATTCACACACCTCCATTCTTTGACTTCACACACCTCCATTCTGACTTCCCACACCTCCGTTCTGTGACTTCACACACCTCCATTCTATGAGTTCACACACCTCCATTCTATGACTTCACACACCTTCATATTTACTTCAGAAATATCCATTCTATGTCTTCACACACCTCCATTCTGTCACTTCACTAATCTCCATTCTGTGACTTCACACACCTCCATTCTGGTTTCACACAACTCCATTCATTGACTTCACACATCTCCATTCTGACTTCACCAACCTCCATTCTATGACTTACAACACCTCCATTCTATGACTTCACAAACCTCCATTCTTTGACTTCACACACCTCCATTCTATGACTTCACACACCTCCATTCAATGACTTCACACACCATCATTCTTACTTCAGAAATATCCATTCTATGACTTCACACACCTCAATTCTGTGACTTCACACAGCTCCAGTATGACTTCACACACCTCCATTCTATGACTTCACACACCTCCATTCTATGACTTCACACACCTAGATTCTGTGACTTCACACACCTCCGTTCTGAGTTCACACACCTCAATTCTGTGACTTCACACACCTCCATTTTGAGTTCACACACCTACATTCTGTGACTTCACACACCTCCATTTGTGACGTTACACACCACCATTTTGACTTCACACACCTCCATTCTGTGACTTCACACACCTCCATTCTGTGACTTCACACACCTCCATTTTGACTTCACACACTTCCATTCTGTGACTTCACACACCTCCATTCTGTGACTTCGCACACCTCCATTGTTTGGCTTCACACACCTCCATTCCATGACTTCACAGACCTCCATTCTGTGACTTCACACACCTTTATTGTTTGACTTCACACACCTCCATTCTATGACTTCACACAATTCCATTCTGTGACTTCATACACCTCCATTCTTTGACTTCACACACCTCCATTGTGAGTTCACACACCTCCATTCTGTGACTTCACACACCTCCATTCTGTGACTTTACACACCTCCATTCTGTGACTTCACACACCTCCATTCTATGATTTCTCACACCTTCATTCTATTAATTCACACACCTCCATTCTGTGACTTCACAGAACTCCATTCTATGACATCCCACACCTCCATTCTGTGCCTTCACACACCTCCATTCTGAGTTCACAAACCTCCATTCTGTGACGGAACGCACCTTCATCCTGTGACTTCACACACCTCCATTCTATGACTTCACACACCTCCATTCTATGAGTTCACACACCTCCATTCTATGACTTCACACACCTCCAGTCTTTGACTTCACACCCCTCCATTCTGTGACTTCACACACCTCCATTGTGACTTCCCACACCTCCAATTTGAGTTCACACACCTCCGTTCTGACTTTACACACCTCCATTCTATGACTTCACACACCTCCATTCTATGACTTCACACAACTCCATTCTGACTTCACACACCTCCATTCTATGACTTCACATAACTCCATTCTGACTTCACACACCTCCATTCTGTGACTTCACACAACTTTATTCTATGACTTCGCAAACCTCCATTCGATGACTTCACACACCTCCATTCTATGACTTCACACACCTTCATTCTACTTCAGAAACATGCGTTCTATGACTTCACACACCTCCATTCTATGATTTCACAAACCTCCATTCTGTGACTTCACACACCTCCATTCTGAGTTCACACACCTCAATTCTGTGACTTCACACACCTCAATTCTGGCTTCACACACCTCCATTCTATAACTTCACACACTTCCATTCTATGACTTCACACACCTCCATTCTTTGACTTCACACACCTCCATTGTGAGTTCACACACCTCCATTTTGTGACTTCATACACCTCCATTCTTTGACTTCACACACCTCCATTCTGTGACTTCACACACCTCCATTCTATGACTTCACACACCTCCATTCTATGAATTCACACATCTGCATTCTGTGACTTCACACACCTCCATTCTTTGACTTCACACACCTCCATTCTGAGTTCACACACCTCCGTTCTGTGACTTAACACACCTTCATTCCGTGACTTCACACACCTTCATTCTATGGTTTCACACACCTCCATTCTATGACTTCACACACCTCCATTCTATGACTTCACACACCTATATTCTTTGACTTCGCACACCTCGGTTCTTTGACTTCACACATCTCCATTTTGAGTTCACACACCTACATTTTGTGACTTCACACACCTCCATTTGAGACGTTACACACCACCATTTTGACTCCACACACCTCTATTCTGTGACTTCACACACCTCCATTCTGTGACTTCACACACCTCCATTTTTACTTCACACACTTCCATTCTGTGAATTCACACACCTCCATTCTGTGACTTCGCACACCTCCATTGTTTGGCTTCACACACCTCCATTCTTTGACTTCACACACCTCCATTCCATGACTTCACACACCTCTACTCTATCAGTTCACACACCTCCATTCTATGACTTCACACACCTACATTCTTACTTCAGGAACATCCATTGTGTGAATTCACCCACCTCCATTCTATGACTTCACAAACCTCCATTCTATGACTTCACACAGCTCCATTCTATGACTTCACACAGCTCCATTCTATGACTTCACACACTTCCATTCTTTGACTTCACACACCTCCATTCTTTGACTTCACACATCTCAATTTTGAGTTCACACACCTCCATTCTATGACTTCACACACCTCCATTCTATGACTTCACACACCTCCATTCTGTGACTTCACGCATCTCAATTCTGTGACTTCACACACCTACATTATGACTTCACACACCTCCATTCTATGACTTCACACACCTCCATTTTATGACTTCACACACCTCCATTCTGTGACTTCACACACCTCCATTCTGAGTTCACACACCTACATTCTGTGAATTCACACACCTCCAATCTTACTTCATACAGCTCCATTCTATGACTTCACACACCTCCATTCTGTGACTTCACACACCTCCATTCTATGACTTCACACACCTCCATTGTGGCTTCACACACCTCCATTCTATGAGTTCACACACCTCCATTCTGACTTCACAAACCTCCATTCTATGACTTCACACACCTCCATTCTGACTTCACACACCTCCATTCTGTGACTTTACACACCTCCAATCCATGACTTCCCACACCTCCATTCGATGAATTCACACACCTCCATTCTTTGACTTCACACACCTCCATTCTATGAGTTCACACACCTCCATTTGTGACTCTACACACCACCTTTTTGACTTCACAAACCTCCATTCCGTGATTTCACACACCTCCATTCTGTGACTTCACACACCTTTATTGTTTGACTTCACACACCTCCAATCTTTGACTTCACACACCTCCATTCCATGACTTCACACATCTCCATTCTATGAGTTCACACACGTCCATTCTATGAGTTCACAAACCTCCATTTTGACTTCACACACGTCCATTCTATGACTTCACGCACCTTCATTCTTACTTCAGAAACATCCATTCTATGACTTCACGCACCTCCGTTCTATGACTTCACAAATCTCCGTTCTGTGACTTCACACACCTCCATTCTGAGTTCACACACCTCCATTCTCTGAGTTCACACACCTCCATTCTGTGACTTAACACACCTCCATTCTATGACTTCACATACCTCCATTCTGTGACTTCACACACCTTTATTGTTTGATTTCACACACCTCCATTCTGTGACTTCACACACCTCCATTGTGAGTTCACACACCTTCATTCTCTGAGTTCACACACCTCCATTCTGTGACTTAACACACCTCCATTCCATGACTTCACAGACCTCCATTCTGTGACTTCACACACCTTTATTGTTTGACTTCACACACCTCAATTCTATGACTTCACACAATTCCATTCTATGACTTCACACACCTCCATTCTTTGACTTCACACACCTCCATTGTGAGTTCACACACCTCCATTCTGTGACTTCACACACCTCCATTCTCTGACTTCACACACCTTCATTCTGTGACTTCACACACCTCCATTCTATGATTTCTCACACCTCCATTCTATTAATTCACACACCTCCATTCTGTGACTTCACAGAACTCCATTCTATGACTTCCCACACCTCCATTCTGTGACTTCACACACCTCCATTCTGAGTTCACAAACCTCCATTCTGTGACTTAACGCACCTTCATTCTGTGACTTCACACACCTCCCATTCTATGACTTCACACACCTCCATTCTATGAGTTCACACAACTCCATTCTATGAATTCACACATCTGCATTCTGTGACTTCACACAACTCCATTCTATGACTTCCTACACCTCCATTCTGGGAATTCACACACCTCCATTCTGAGTTCACACACCTCCGTTCTGTGACTTAACACACCTTCATTCCGTGACTTCACACACCTTCATTCTATGGTTTCACACACCTCCATTCTATGACTTCACACACCTCCATTCTATGACTTCACACACCTCCAGTCTTTGACTTCACACCCCTCCATTCTGTGACTTCACACACCTCCATTCTATAACTTCACACACCTCCATTGTGACTTCCCACACCTCCAATCTGAGTTCACACACCTCCGTTCTGACTTTACACACCTCCATTCTATGACTTCACACACCTCCATTCTATGACTTCACACAACTCCATTCTGACTTCACACACCTCCATTCTATGACTTCACATAACTCCATTCTGACTTCACACACCTCCATTCTGTGACTTCACACAACTTTATTCCATGACTTCGCAAACCTCCATTCGATGACTTCACACACCTCCATTCTATGACTTCACACACCTTCATTCTACTTCAGAAACATGCGTTCTATGACTTCACACACCTCCATTCTATGATTTCACAAACCTCCATTCTGTGACTTCACACACCTCCATTCTGAGTTCACACACCTCAATTCTGTGACTTCACACACCTCAATTCTGGTTTCACACACCTCCATTCTATAACTTCACACACTTCCATTCTATGACTTCACACACCTCCATTCTTTGACTTCACACACCTCCATTGTGAGTTCACACACCTCCATTTTGTGACTTCATACACCTCCATTCTTTGACTTCACACATCTGCATTCTGTGACTTCACACACCTCCATTCTATGACTTCACACACCTCCATTCTATGAATTCACACATCTGCATTCTGTGACTTCACACAACTCCATTCTATGACTTCCTACACCTCCATTCTGGGAATTCACACACCTCCATTCTGAGTTCACACACCTCCGTTCTGTGACTTAACACACCTTCATTCCGTGACTTCACACACCTTCATTCTATGGTTTCACACACCTCCATTCTATGACTTCACACACCTCCATTCTATGACTTCACACACCTATATTCTTTGACTTCGCACACCTCGGTTCTTTGACTTCACACATCTCCATTTTGAGTTCACACACCTACATTTTGTGACTTCACACACCTCCATTTGTGACGTTACACACCACCATTTTGACTTCACACACCTCCATTCTGTGACTTCACACACCTCCATTCTGTGACTTCACAAACCTCCATTTTTACTTCACACACTTCCATTCTGTGAATTCACACACCTCCATTCTGTGACTTCGCACACCTCCATTGTTTGGCTTCACACACATCCATTCTTTGACTTCACACACCTCCATTCCATGACTTCACACACCTCTACTCTGTCAGTTCACACACCTCCATTCTATGACTTCACACACCTACATTCTTACTTCAGGAACATCCATTGTGTGAATTCACCCACCTCCATTCTATGACTTCACAAACCTCCATTCTATGACTTCACACAGCTTCATTCTATGACTTCACACCTCCATTCTAAGACTTCACATCTCCATTCTATGACTTCACACACCTCCATTCTATGACTTCACACACTTCCATTCTTTGACTTCACACACCTCCATTCTTTGCCTTCACACATCTCAATTTTGAGTTCACACACCTCCATTCTATGACTTCACACACCTCCATTCTATGACTTCACACACCTCCATTCTGTGACTTCACGCATCTCAATTCTGTGACTTCACACACCTACATTATGACTTCACACACCTCCATTCTATGAATTCACACACCTCCATTTTATGACTTCACACACCTCCATTCTGTGACTTCACACACCTCCATTCTGAGTTCACACACCTCCATTCTGTGAATTCACACACCTCCAATCTTACTTCATACAGCTCCATTCTATGACTTCACACACCTCCATTCTGTGATTTCACACACCTCCATTCTATGACTTCACACACCTCCATTGTGGCTTCACACACCTCCATTCTATGAGTTCACACACCTCCATTCTGACTTCACACACCTCCATTCTATGACTTCACACACCTCCATTCTGACTTCACACACCTCCATTCTGTGACTTTACACACCTCCAATCCATGACTTCCCACACCTCCATTCGATGAATTCACACACCTCCATTCTTTGACTTCACACAGCTCCATTCTATGAGTTCACACACCTCCATTTGTGACTCTACACACCACCTTTTTGACTTCACAAACCTCCATTCTGTGATTTCACACACCTCCATTCTGTGACTTCACACACCTTTATTGTTTGACTTCACACACCTCCATTCTTTGACTTCACACACCTGCATTCCATGACTTCACACATCTCCATTCTATGAGTTCACACACGTCCATTCTATGAGTTCACAAACCTCCATTTTGACTTCACACACGTCTATTCTATGACTTCACGCACCTCCATTCAATGACTTCACAAATCTCCGTTCTGTGACTTCACACACCTCCATTCTGTGACTTCACACACCATTATTGTTTGATTTCACACACCTCCATTCTGTGACTTCACACACCTCCATTGTGAGTTCACACACCTTCATTCTCTGAGTTCACACACCTCCATTCTGTGACTTCACACACCTCCATTCTGTGACTTCACACACCTCCATTCTGTGACTTCACACACATCCATTCTATGATTTCTCACACCTCCATTCTATTAATTCACACACCTCCATTCTGTGACTTCACAGAACTCCATTCTATGACTTCCCACACCTCCATTCTGTGCCTTCACACACCTCCATTCTGAGTTCACAAACCTCCATTCTGTGACGTAACGCACCTTCATTCTGTGACTTCACACACCTCCATTCTATGACTTCACACACCTCCATTCTATGAGTTCACACACCTCCATTCTATGACTTCACACACCTCCAGTCTTTGACTTCACACCCCTCCATTCTGTAAGTTCACACACCTCCATTCTATAACTTCACACACCTCCATTGTGACTTCCCACACCTCCAATCTGAGTTCACACACCTCCGTTCTGACTTTCCACACCTCCATTCTATGACTTCACACACCTCCATTCTATGACTTCACACAACTCCATTCTGACTTCACACACCTCCATTCTATGACTTCACATAACTCCATTCTGACTTCACACACCTCCATTCTGTGACTTCACACAACTTTATTCCATGACTTCGCAAACCTCCATTCGATGACTTCACACACCTCCATTCTATGACTTCACACACCTTCATTCTACTTCAGAAACATGCGTTCTATGACTTCACACACCTCCATTCTATGATTTCACAAACCTCCATTCTGTGACTTCACACACCTCCATTCTGAGTTCACACACCTCAATTCTGTGACTTCACACACCTCAATTCTGGTTTCACACACCTCCATTCTATAACTTCACACACTTCCATTCTATGACTTCACACACCTCCATTCTTTGACTTCACACACCTCCATTGTGAGTTCACACACCTCCATTTTGTGACTTCATACACCTCCATTCTTTGACTTCACACATCTGCATTCTGTGACTTCACACACCTCCATTCTATGACTTCACACACCTCCATTCTATGAATTCACACATCTGCATTCTGTGACTTCACACAACTCCATTCTATGACTTCCTACACCTCCATTCTGGGAATTCACACACCTCCATTCTGAGTTCACACACCTCCGTTCTGTGACTTAACACACCTTCATTCCGTGACTTCACACACCTTCATTCTATGGTTTCACACACCTCCATTCTATGACTTCACACACCTCCATTCTATGACTTCACACACCTATATTCTTTGACTTCGCACACCTCGGTTCTTTGACTTCACACATCTCCATTTTGAGTTCACACACCTACATTTTGTGACTTCACACACCTCCATTTGTGACGTTACACACCACCATTTTGACTTCACACACCTCCATTCTGTGACTTCACACACCTCCATTCTGTGACTTCACACACCTCCATTTTTACTTCACACACTTCCATTCTGTGAATTCACACACCTCCATTCTGTGACTTCGCACACCTCCATTGTTTGGCTTCACACACCTCCATTCTTTGACTTCACACACCTCCATTCCATGACTTCACACACCTCTACTCTATCAGTTCACACACCTCCATTCTATGACTTCACACACCTACATTCTTACTTCAGGAACATCCATTGTGTGAATTCACCCACCTCCATTCTATGACTTCACAAACCTCCATTCTATGACTTCACACAGCTCCATTCTATGACTTCACACACCTCCATTCTATGACTTCACACACTTCCATTCTTTGACTTCACACACCTCCATTCTTTGACTTCACACATCTCAATTTTGAGTTCACACACCTCCATTCTATGACTTCACACACCTCCATTCTATGACTTCACACACCTCCATTCTGTGACTTCACGCATCTCAATTCTGTGACTTCACACACCTACGTTATGACTTCACACACCTCCATTCTATGACTTCACACACCTCCATTTTATGACTTCACACACCTCCATTCTGTAACTTCACACACCTCCATTCTGAGTTCACACACCTCCATTCTGTGAATTCACACACCTCCAATCTTACTTCATACAGCTCCATTCTATGACTTCACACACCTCCATTCTGTGACTTCACACACCTCCATTCTATGACTTCACACACCTCCATTGTGGCTTCACACACCTCCATTCTATGAGTTCACACACCTCTATTCTGACTTCACACACCTCCATTCTATGACTTCACACACCTCCATTCTGACTTCACACACCTCCATTCTGTGACTTTACACACCTCCAATCCATGACTTACCACACCTCCATTCGATGAATTCACACACCTCCATTCTTTGACTTCACACACCTCCATTCTATGAGTTCACACACCTCCATTTGTGACTCTACACACCACCTTTTTGACTTCACAAACCTCCATTCTGTGATTTCACACACCTCCATTCTGTGACTTCACACACCTTTATTGTTTGACTTCACACACCTCCAATCTTTGACTTTACACACCTCCATTCCATGACTTCACACATCTCCATTCTATGAGTTCACACACGTCCATTCTATGAGTTCACAAACCTCCATTTTGACTTCACACACGTCCATTCTATGACTTCACGCACCTTCATTCTTACTTCAGAAACATCCATTCTATGACTTCACGCACCTCCATTCTATGACATCACAAATCTCCGTTCTGTGACTTCACACACCTCCATTCTGAGTTCACACACCTCCATTCTCTGAGTTCACACACCTCCATTCTGTGACTTAACACACCTCCATTCTATGACTTCACATACCTCCATTCTGTGACTTCACACACCTTTATTGTTTGATTTCACACACCTCCATTCTATGACTTCACACACCTCCATTGTGAGTTCACACACCTTCATTCTCTGAGTTCACACACCTCCATTCTGTGACTTAACACACCTCCATACCATGACTTCACAGACCTCCATTCTGTGACTTCACACACCTTTATTGTTTGACTTCACACACCTCAATTCTATGACTTCACACAATTCCATTCTATGACTTCACACACCTCCATTCTTTGACTTCACACACCTCCATTGTGAGTTCACACACCTCCATTCTGTGACTTCACACACCTCCATTCTGTGACTTCACACACCTCCATTCTGTGACTTCACACACCTCCATTCTATGATTTCTCACACCTCCATTCTATTAATTCACACACCTCCATTCTGTGACTTCACAGAGCTCCATTCTATGACTTCCCACACCTCCATTCTGTGACTTCACACACCTCCATTCTGAGTTCACAAACCTCCATTCTGTGACTTAACGCACCTTCATTCTGTGACTTCACACACCTCCCATTCTATGACTTCACACACCTCCATTCTATGAGTTCACACACCTCCATTCTATGACTTCACACACCTCCAGTCTTTGACTTCACACCCCTCCATTCTGTGACTTCACACACCTCCATTCTATAACTTCACACACCTCCATTGTGACTTCCCACACCTCCAATCTGACTTCACACACCTCCATTCTATGACTTCACACACCTCCATTCAATGAATTCACACATCTGCATTCTGTGACTTCACACACCTCCATTCTATGACTTCACACACCTCCATTCTGGGAATTCACACACCTCCATTCTGAGTTCACACACCTCCGTTCTGTGACTTAACACACCTTCATTCCGTGACTTCACACACCTTCATTCTATGGTTTCACACACCTCCATTCTGTGACTTCACACACCTCCATTCTATGACTTCACACACCTATATTCTTTGACTTCGCACACCTCGGTTCTTTGACTTCACACACCTCCATTTTGAGTTCACACACCTACATTCTGTGACTTCACACACCTCCATTTGTGACGTTACACACCACCATTTTGACTTCACACACCTCCATTCTGTGACTTCACACACCTCCATTCTGTGACTTCACACACCTCCATTTTGACTTCACACACTTCCATTCTGTGACTTCACACACCTCCATTCTGTGACTTCGCACATCTCCATTGTTTGGCTTCACACACCTCCATTCCATGACTTCACAGACCTCCATTCTGTGACTTCACACACCTTTATTGTTTGACTTCACACACCTCCATTCTATGACTTCACACAATTCCATTCTGTGACTTCATACACGTCCATTCTTTGACTTCACACACCTCCATTGTGAGTTCACACACCTCCATTCTGTGACTTCACACACCTCCATTCTGTGACTTTACACATCTCCATTCTGTGACTTCACACACCTCCATTCTATGATTTCTCACACCTTCATTCTATTAATTCACACACCTCCATTCTGTGACTTCACAGAACTCCATTCTATGACATCCCACACCTCCATTCTGTGCCTTCACACACCTCCATTCTGAGTTCACAAACCTCCATTCTGTGACGGAACGCACCTTCATCCTGTGACTTCACACACCTCCATTCTATGACTTCACACACCTCCATTCTATGAGTTCACACACCTCCATTCTATGACTTCACACACCTCCAGTCTTTGACTTCACACCCCTCCATTCTGTGACTTCACACACCTCCATTCTATAACTTCACACACCTCCATTGTGACTTCCCACACCTCCAATTTGAGTTCACACACCTCCCTTCTGACTTTACACACCTCCATTCTATGACTTCACACACCTCCATTCTATGACTTCACACAACTCCATTCTGACTTCACACACCTCCATTCTATGACTTCACATAACTCCATTCTGACTTCACACACCTCCATTCTGTGACTTCACACAACTTTATTCTATGACTTCGCAAACCTCCATTCGATGACTTCACACACCTCCATTCTATGACTTCACACACCTTCATTCTACTTCAGAAACATGCGTTCTATGACTTCACACACCTCCATTCTATGATTTCACAAACCTCCATTCTGTGACTTCACACACCTCCATTCTGAGTTCACACACCTCAATTCTGTGACTTCACACACCTCAATTTTGGCTTCACACACCTCCATTCTATAACTTCACACACTTCCATTCTATGACTTCACACACCTCCATTCTTTGACTTCACACACCTCCATTGTGAGTTCACACACCTCCATTTTGTGACTTCATACACCTCCATTCTTTGACTTCACACACCTCCATTCTGTGACTTCACACACCTCCATTCTATGACTTCACACACCTCCATTCTATGAATTCACACATCTGCATTCTGTGACTTCACACACCTCCATTCTTTGACTTCACACACCTCCATTCTGAGTTCACACACCTCCGTTCTGTGACTTAACACACCTTCATTCCGTGACTTCACACACCTTCATTCTATGGTTTCACACACCTCCATTCTATGACTTCACACACCTCCATTCTTTGACTTCACACACCTATATTCTTTGACTTCGCACACCTCGGTTCTTTGACTTCACACATCTCCATTTTGAGTTCACACACCTACATTTTGTGACTTCACACACCTCCATTTGAGACGTTACACACCACCATTTTGACTCCACACACCTCTATTCTGTGACTTCACACACCTCCATTCTGTGACTTCACACACCTCCATTTTTACTTCACACACTTCCATTCTGTGAATTCACACACCTCCATTCTGTGACTTCGCACACCTCCATTGTTTGGCTTCACACACCTCCATTCTTTGACTTCACACACCTCCATTCCATGACTTCACACACCTCTACTCTATCAGTTCACACACCTCCATTCTATGACTTCACACACCTACATTCTTACTTCAGGAACATCCATTGTGTGAATTCACCCACCTCCATTCTATGACTTCACAAACCTCCATTCTATGACTTCACACAGCTCCATTCTATGACTTCACACAGCTCCATTCTATGACTTCACACACTTCCATTCTTTGACTTCACACACCTCCATTCTTTGACTTCACACATCTCAATTTTGAGTTCACACACCTCCATTCTATGACTTCACACACCTCCATTCTATGACTTCACACACCTCCATTCTGTGACTTCACGCATCTCAATTCTGTGACTTCACACACCTACATTATGACTTCACACACCTCCATTCTATGACTTCACACACCTCCATTTTATGACTTCACACACCTCCATTCTGTGACTTCACACACCTCCATTCTGAGTTCACACACCTACATTCTGTGAATTCACACACCTCCAATCTTACTTCATACAGCTCCATTCTATGACTTCACACACCTCCATTCTGTGACTTCACACACCTCCATTCTATGACTTCACACACCTCCATTGTTGCTTCACACACCTCCATTCTATGAGTTCACACACCTCCATTCTGACTTCACAAACCTCCATTCTATGACTTCACACACCTCCATTCTGACTTCACACACCTCCATTCTGTGACTTTACACACCTCCAATCCATGACTTCCCACACCTCCATTCGATGAATTCACACACCTCCATTCTTTGACTTCACACACCTCCATTCTATGAGTTCACACACCTCCATTTGTGACTCTACACACCACCTTTTTGACTTCACAAACCTCCATTCCGTGATTTCACACACCTCCATTCTGTGACTTCACACACCTTTATTGTTTGACTTCACACACCTCCAATCTTTGACTTCACACACCTCCATTCCATGACTTCACACATCTCCATTCTATGAGTTCACACACGTCCATTCTATGAGTTCACAAACCTCCATTTTGACTTCACACACGTCCATTCTATGACTTCACGCACCTTCATTCTTACTTCAGAAACATCCATTCTATGACTTCACGCACCTCCGTTCTATGACTTCACAAATCTCCGTTCTGTGACTTCACACACCTCCATTCTGAGTTCACACACCTCCATTCTCTGAGTTCACACACCTCCATTCTGTGACTTAACACACCTCCATTCTATGACTTCACATACCTCCATTCTGTGACTTCACACACCTTTATTGTTTGATTTCACACACCTCCATTCTGTGACTTCACACACCTCCATTGTGAGTTCACACACCTTCATTCTCTGAGTTCACACACCTCCATTCTGTGACTTAACACACCTCCATTCCATGACTTCACAGACCTCCATTCTGTGACTTCACACACCTTTATTGTTTGACTTCACACACCTCAATTCTATGACTTCACACAATTCCATTCTATGACTTCACACACCTCCATTCTTTGACTTCACACACCTCCATTGTGAGTTCACACACCTCCATTCTGTGACTTCACACACCTCCATTCTGTGACTTCACACACCTCCATTCTGTGACTTCACACACCTCCATTCTATGATTTCTCACACCTCCATTCTATTAATTCACACATCTCCATTCTGTGACTTCACAGAACTCCATTCTATGACTTCCCACACCTCCATTCTGTGACTTCACACACCTCCATTCTGAGTTCACAAACCTCCATTCTGTGACTTAACGCACCTTCATTCTGTGACTTCACACACCTCCCATTCTATGACTTCACACACCTCCATTCTATGAGTTCACACAACTCCATTCTATGACTTCACACACCTCCAGTCTTTGACTTCACACCCCTCCATTCTGTGACTTCACACACCTCCATTCTATAACTTCACACACCTCCATTGTGACTTCCCACACCTCCAATCTGACTTCACACGCCTCCATTCTATGACTTCACACACCTCCATTCAATGAATTCACACATCTGCATTCTGTGACTTCACACAACTCCATTCTATGACTTCCCACACCTCCATTCTGGGAATTCACACACCTCCATTCTGAGTTCACACACCTCCGTTCTGTGACTTAACACACCTTCATTCCGTGACTTCACACACCTCCATTCTATGATTTCTCACACCTCCATTCTATTAATTCACACACCTCCATTCTGTGACTTCACAGAACTCCATTCTATGACTTCCCACACCTCCATTCTGTGACTTCACACACCTCCATTCTGTGACTTAACGCACCTCCATTCTATGACTTCACACACCTCCATTCTATGAGTTCACACACATCCATTCTATGACTTCACACACCTCCATTCTGTGACTTCGCACACCTTCATTGTTTGGCTTCACACACCTCCATTCTGTGACTTCACACACCTCCATTCTGAGTTCACAAACCTCCATTCTGTGACGTAACGCACCTTCATCCTGTGACTTCACACACCTCCATTCTATGACTTCACACACCTCCATTCTATGAATTCACACACCTCCATTCTATGACTTCACACACCTCCAGTCTTTGACTTCACACCCCTCCATTCTGTGACTTCACACACCTCCATTCTATAACTTCACACACCTCCATTGTGACTTCCCACACCTCCAATTTGAGTTCACACACCTCCGTTCTGACTTTACACACCTCCATTCTATGACTTCACACACCTGCATTCTATGACTTCACACAACTCCATTCTGACTTCACACACCTCCATTCTATGACTTCACATAACTCCATTCTGACTTCACGCACCTCCATTCTGTGACTTCACACAACTTTATTCTATGACTTCGCAAACCTCCATTCGATGACTTCACACACCTCCATTCTATGACTTCACACACCTTCATTCTACTTCAGAAACATGCGTTCTATGACTTCACACACCTCCATTCTATGATTTCACAAACCTCCATTCTGTGACTTCACACACCTCCATTCTGAGTTCACACACCTCAATTCTGTGACTTCACACACCTCAATTCTGGCTTCACACACCTCCTTTCTATAACTTCACACACTTCCATTCTATGACTTCACACACCTCCATTCTTTGACTTCACACACCTCCATTGTGAGTTCACACACCTCCATTTTGTGACTTCATACACCTCCATTCTTTGACTTCACACACCTCCATTCTGTGACTTCACACACCTCCATTCTATGACTTCACACACCTCCATTCTATGAATTCACACATCTGCATTCTGTGACTTCACACACCTCCATTCTTTGACTTCACACACCTCCATTCTGAGTTCACACACCTCCGTTCTGTGACTTAACACACCTTCATTCCGTGACTTCACACACCTTCATTCTATGGTTTCACACACCTCCATTCTATGACTTCACACACCTCCATTCTATGACTTCACACACCTATATTCTTTGACTTCGCACACCTCGGTTCTTTGACTTCACACATCTCCATTTTGAGTTCACACACCTACATTTTGTGACTTCACACACCTCCATTTGAGACGTTACACACCACCATTTTGACTCCACACACCTCTATTCTGTGACTTCACACACCTCCATTCTGTGACTTCACACACCTCCATTTTTACTTCACACACTTCCATTCTGTGAATTCACACACCTCCATTCTGTGACTTCGCACACCTCCATTGTTTGGCTTCACACACCTCCATTCTTTGACTTCACACACCTCCATTCCATGACTTCACACACCTCTACTCTATCAGTTCACACACCTCCATTCTATGACTTCACACACCTACATTCTTACTTCAGGAACATCCATTGTGTGAATTCACCCACCTCCATTCTATGACTTCACAAACCTCCATTCTATGACTTCACACAGCTCCATTCTATGACTTCACACAGCTCCATTCTATGACTTCACACACTTCCATTCTTTGACTTCACACACCTCCATTCTTTGACTTCACACATCTCAATTTTGAGTTCACACACCTCCATTCTATGACTTCACACACCTCCATTCTATGACTTCACACACCTCCATTCTGTGACTTCACGCATCTCAATTCTGTGACTTCACACACCTACATTATGACTTCACACACCTCCATTCTATGACTTCACACACCTCCATTTTATGACTTCACACACCTCCATTCTGTGACTTCACACACCTCCATTCTGAGTTCACACACCTACATTCTGTGAATTCACACACCTCCAATCTTACTTCATACAGCTCCATTCTATGACTTCACACACCTCCATTCTGTGACTTCACACACCTCCATTCTATGACTTCACACACCTCCATTGTGGCTTCACACACCTCCATTCTATGAGTTCACACACCTCCATTCTGACTTCACAAACCTCCATTCTATGACTTCACACACCTCCATTCTGACTTCACACACCTCCATTCTGTGACTTTACACACCTCCAATCCATGACTTCCCACACCTCCATTCGATGAATTCACACACCTCCATTCTTTGACTTCACACACCTCCATTCTATGAGTTCACACACCTCCATTTGTGACTCTACACACCACCTTTTTGACTTCACAAACCTCCATTCCGTGATTTCACACACCTCCATTCTGTGACTTCACACACCTTTATTGTTTGACTTCACACACCTCCAATCTTTGACTTCACACACCTCCATTCCATGACTTCACACATCTCCATTCTATGAGTTCACACACGTCCATTCTATGAGTTCACAAACCTCCATTTTGACTTCACACACGTCCATTCTATGACTTCACGCACCTTCATTCTTACTTCAGAAACATCCATTCTATGACTTCACGCACCTCCGTTCTATGACTTCACAAATCTCCGTTCTGTGACTTCACACACCTCCATTCTGAGTTCACACACCTCCATTCTCTGAGTTCACACACCTCCATTCTGTGACTTAACACACCTCCATTCTATGACTTCACATACCTCCATTCTGTGACTTCACACACCTTTATTGTTTGATTTCACACACCTCCATTCTGTGACTTCACACACCTCCATTGTGAGTTCACACACCTTCATTCTCTGAGTTCACACACCTCCATTCTGTGACTTAACACACCTCCATTCCATGACTTCACAGACCTCCATTCTGTGACTTCACACACCTTTATTGTTTGACTTCACACACCTCAATTCTATGACTTCACACAATTCCATTCTATGACTTCACACACCTCCATTCTTTGACTTCACACACCTCCATTGTGAGTTCACACACCTCCATTCTGTGACTTCACACACCTCCATTCTGTGACTTCACACACCTCCATTCTGTGACTTCACACACCTCCATTCTATGATTTCTCACACCTCCATTCTATTAATTCACACACCTCCATTCTGTGACTTCACAGAACTCCATTCTATGACTTCCCACACCTCCATTCTGTGACTTCACACACCTCCATTCTGAGTTCACAAACCTCCATTCTGTGACTTAACGCACCTTCATTCTGTGACTTCACACACCTCCCATTCTATGACTTCACACACCTCCATTCTATGAGTTCACACAACTCCATTCTATGACTTCACACACCTCCAGTCTTTGACTTCACACCCCTCCATTCTGTGACTTCACACACCTCCATTCTATAACTTCACACACCTCCATTGTGACTTCCCACACCTCCAATCTGACTTCACACGCCTCCATTCTATGACTTCACACACCTCCATTCAATGAATTCACACATCTGCATTCTGTGACTTCACACAACTCCATTCTATGACTTCCCACACCTCCATTCTGGGAATTCACACACCTCCATTCTGAGTTCACACACCTCCGTTCTGTGACTTAACACACCTTCATTCCGTGACTTCACACACCTCCATTCTATGATTTCTCACACCTCCATTCTATTAATTCACACACCTCCATTCTGTGACTTCACAGAACTCCATTCTATGACTTCCCACACCTCCATTCTGTGACTTCACACACCTCCATTCTGTGACTTAACGCACCTCCATTCTATGACTTCACACACCTCCATTCTATGAGTTCACACACATCCATTCTATGACTTCACACACCTCCATTCTGTGACTTCGCACACCTTCATTGTTTGGCTTCACACACCTCCATTCTGTGACTTCACACACCTCCATTCTGAGTTCACAAACCTCCATTCTGTGACGTAACGCACCTTCATCCTGTGACTTCACGCACCTCCATTCTATGACTTCACACACCTCCATTCTATGAATTCACACACCTCCATTCTATGACTTCACACACCTCCAGTCTTTGACTTCACACCCCTCCATTCTGTGACTTCACACACCTCCATTCTATAACTTCACACACCTCCATTGTGACTTCCCACACCTCCAATTTGAGTTCACACACCTCCGTTCTGACTTTACACACCTCCATTCTATGACTTCACACACCTGCATTCTATGACTTCACACAACTCCATTCTGACTTCACACACCTCCATTCTATGACTTCACATAACTCCATTCTGACTTCACACACCTCCATTCTGTGACTTCACACAACTTTATTCTATGACTTCGCAAACCTCCATTCGATGACTTCACACACCTCCATTCTATGACTTCACACACCTTCATTCTACTTCAGAAACATGCGTTCTATGACTTCACACACCTCCATTCTATGATTTCACAAACCTCCATTCTGTGACTTCACACACCTCCATTCTGAGTTCACACACCTCAATTCTGTGACTTCACACACCTCAATTCTGGCTTCACACACCTCCATTCTATAACTTCACACACTTCCATTCTATGACTTCACACACCTCCATTCTTTGACTTCACACACCTCCATTGTGAGTTCACACACCTCCATTTTGTGACTTCATACACCTCCATTCTTTGACTTCACACACCTCCATTCTGTGACTTCACACACCTCCATTCTATGACTTCACACACCTCCATTCTATGAATTCACACATCTGCATTCTGTGACTTCACACACCTCCATTCTTTGACTTCACACACCTCCATTCTGAGTTCACACACCTCCGTTCTGTGACTTAACACACCTTCATTCCATGACTTCACACACCTTCCTTCTATGGTTTCACACACCTCCATTCTATGACTTCACACACCTCCATTCTATGACTTCACACACCTATATTCTTTGACTTCGCACACCTCGGTTCTTTGACTTCACACATCTCCATTTTGAGTTCACACACCTACATTTTGTGACTTCACACACCTCCATTTGTGACGTTACACACCACCATTTTGACTTCACAGACCTCTATTCTGTGACTTCACACACCTCCATTCTGTGACTTCACGCACCTCCATTTTTACTTCACACACTTCCATTCTGTGAATTCACACACCTCCATTCTGTGACTTCGCACACCTCCATTGTTTGGCTTCACACACCTCCATTCTTTGACTTCACACACCTCCATTCCATGACTTCACACACCTCTACTCTATCAGTTCACACACCTCCATTCTATGACTTCACACACCTACATTCTTACTTCAGGAACATCCATTGTGTGAATTCACCCACCTCCATTCTATGACTTCACAAACCTCCATTCTATGACTTCACACAGCTCCATTCTATGACTTCACACAGCTCCATTCTATGACTTCACACACTTCCATTCTTTGACTTCACACACCTCCATTCTTTGACTTCACACATCTCAATTTTGAGTTCACACACCTCCATTCTATGACTTCACACACCTCCATTCTGTGACTTCACGCATCTCAATTCTGTGACTTCACACACCTACATTATGACTTCACACACCTCCATTCTATGAATTCACACACCTCCATTTTATGACTTCACACACCTCCATTCTGTGACTTCACACACCTCCATTCTGAGTTCACACACCTCCATTCTGTGAATTCACACACCTCCAATCTTACTTCATACAGCTCCATTCTATGACTTCACACACCTCCATTCTGTGACTTCACACACCTCCATTCTATGACTTCACACACCTCCATTGTGGCTTCACACACCTCCATTCTATGAGTTCACACACCTCCATTCTGACTTCACAAACCTCCATTCTATGACTTCACACACCTCCATTCTGACTTCACACACCTCCATTCTGTGACTTTACACACCTCCAATCCATGACTTCCCACACCTCCATTCGATGAATTCACACACCTCCATTCTTTGACTTCACACACCTCCATTCTATGAGTTCACACACCTCCATTTGTGACTCTACACACCACCTTTTTGACTTCACAAACCTCCATTCCGTGATTTCACACACCTCCATTCTATGACTTCACACACCTTTATTGTTTGACTTCACACACCTCCAATCTTTGACTTCACACACCTCCATTCCATGACTTCACACATCTCCATTCTATGAGTTCACACACGTCCATTCTATGAGTTCACAAACCTCCATTTTGACTTCACACACGTCCATTCTATGACTTCACGCACCTTCATTCTTACTTCAGAAACATCCATTCTATGACTTCACGCACCTCCATTCTATGACTTCACAAATCTCCGTTCTGTGACTTCACACACCTCCATTCTGAGTTCACACACCTCCATTCTCTGAGTTCACACACCTCCATTCTGTGACTTAACACACCTCCATTCTATGACTTCACATACCTCCATTCTGTGACTTCACACACCTTTATTGTTTGATTTCACACACCTCCATTCTGTGACTTCACACACCTCCATTGTGAGTTCACACACCTTCATTCTCTGAGTTCACACACCTCCATTCTGTGACTTAACACACCTCCATTCCATGACTTCACAGACCTCCATTCTGTGACTTCACACACCTTTATTGTTTGACTTCACACTCCTCCATTCTATGACTTCACACAATTCCATTCTATGACTTCACACACCTCCATTCTTTGACTTCACACACCTCCATTGTGAGTTCACACACCTCCATTCTGTGACTTCACACACCTCCATTCTGTGACTTCACACACCTCCATTCTGTGACTTCACACACCTCCATTCTATGATTTCTCACACCTCCATTCTATTAATTCACACACCTCCATTCTGTGACTTCACAGAACTCCATTCTATGACTTCCCACACCTCCATTCTGTGACTTCACACACCTCCATTCTGAGTTCACAGACCTCCATTCTGTGACTTAAGGCACCTTCATTCTGTGACTTCACACACCTCCCATTCTATGACTTCACACACCTCCATTCTATGAGTTCACACACTTCCATTCTATGACTTCACACACCTCCAGTCTTTGACTTCACACCCCTCCATTCTGTGACTTCACACACCTCCATTCTAAAACTTCACACACCTCCATTGTGACTTCCCACACCTCCAATCTGACTTCACACGCCTCCATTCTATGACTTCACACACCTCCATTCAATGAATTCACACATCTGCATTCTGTGACTTCACACAACTCCATTCTATGACTACCCACACCTCCATTCTGTGACTTCACACACCACCATTCTGTGACTTAACGCACCTCCATTCTATGACTTCACACACCTCCATTCTATGAGTTCACACACCTCCATTCTATGACTTCACACACCTCCATTCTGTGACTTCGCACACCTCCATTGTTTGGCTTCACACACCTCCATTCTCTGACTTCACACACCTCCATTCTGTGACTTCACACACCTCCATTTTGACTTCACACACTTCCATTCTGTGACTTCACACACCTCCATTCTGTGACTTCGCACACCTCCATTGTTTGGCTTCACACACCTCCATTCTTTGACCTCACACACCTCCATTCCATCACTTCACACACCTCTACTCTATCAGTTCACACACATTCATTCTATGAGTTCACACACCACCATTTTGACTTCACACACCTCTATTTTATGACTTCACACACCTACATTCTTACTTCAGGAACATCCATTGTATGAATTCACCCACCTCCATTCTATGACTTCACAAACCTCCATTCTATGACTTCACACACGTCCAATCTATGACTTCACACAACTCCATTCTATGACTTCACACACCTCCATTCTATGACTTCACACACCTCCATTCTATGACTTCACACTTCCATTCTTTGACTTCACACACCTCCATTCTTTGACTTCACACATCTCAATTGTGAGTTCACACACCTCCATTCTATGACTTCACACACGTCCATTCTATGACTTCACACACCTCCATTCTGTGACTTCACACATCTCAATTCTGTGACTTCACACACCTACATTATGACTTCACACACCTTCATTCTGTGACTTCACACACCTCCATTCTGTGACTTCATACACCTCCATTCTGAGTTCACACACCTCCATTCTGTGACTTCACACACCTCCAATCTTACTTCACACAGCTCCATTCTATGACTTCACACACCTCCATTTGTGACTCTACACACCACTTTTTGACTTCACAAACCTCCATTCTGTGATTTCACACACCTCCATTTTGTGACTTCACACACCTTTATTGTTTGACTTCACACACCTCCATTGTTTGACTTCACACACCTCCATTCCATGACTTCACACACCTCCATTCTATGAGTTCACACACCTCCATTCCATGAGTTCACACACCTCCATTTTGACTTCACACACGTCCATTCTATGACTTCACACACCTTCATTCTTACTTCAGAAACATCCATTCTATGACTTCACGCACCTCCATTCTGTGACTTCACAAATCTCCGTTCTGTGACTTCACACACCTCCATTCTGAGTTCACACACCTCCATTCTCTGAGTTCACACACCTCCATTCTGTGACTTAACACACCTCCATTCTATGACTTCACAGACCTCCATTCTGTGACTTCACACACCTTTATTGTTTGACTTCACACACCTACATTCTGTGACTTCACACACCTCCATTGTGAGTTCACACACCTTCATTCTCTGAGTTCACACACCTCCATTCTGTGACTTAACACACCTCCATTCCATGACTTCACAGATCTCCATTTTGTGACTTCACACACCTTTATTGTTTGACTTCACACACCTCCATTCTATGACTTCACACAATTCCATTCTATGACTTCACACACCTCCATTCTTTGACTTCACACACCTCCATTGTGAGTTCACACACCTCCATTCTGTGACTTCACACACCTCCATTCTGTGACTTCACACACCTCCATTCTGTGACTTCACACACCTCCATTCTATGATTTCTTACACCTCCATTCTATTAATTCACACACCTCCATTCTGTGACTTCACAGAACTCCATTCTATGACTTCCCACACCTCCATTCTGTGCCTTCACACACCTCCATTCTGAGTTCACAAACCTCCATTCTGTGACGTAACGCACCTTCATTCTGTGACTTCACACACCTCCATTCTATGACTTCACACACCTCCATTCTATGAGTTCACACACCTCCATTCTATGACTTCACACACCTCCAGTCTTTGACTTCACACCCCTCCATTCTGTGACTTCACACACCTCCATTCTATAACTTCACACACCTCCATTGTGACTTCCCACACCTCCAATCTGAGTTCACACACCTCCGTTCTGACTTCACACAACTTTATTCCATGACTTCGCAAACCTCCATTCGATGACTTCACACACCTCCATTCTATGACTTCACACACCTTCATTCTACTTCCGAAACATCCGTTCTATGACTTCACACACCTCCATTCTATGATTTCACAAACCTCCATTCTGTGACTTCACACACCTCCATTCTGAGTTCACACACCTCAATTCTGTGACTTCACACACCTCAATTCTGGCTTCACACACCTCCATTCTATAACTTCACACACTTCCATTCTATGACTTCACACACCTCCATTCTTTGACTTCACACACCTCAATTGTGAGTTCACACACCTCCAGTTTGTGACTTCATACACCTCCATTCTTTGACTTCACACACCTCCATTCTGTGACTTCACACACCTCCATTCTATGACTTCACACAACTCCATTCTATGAATTCACACATCTGCATTCTGTGACTTCACACAACTCCATTCTATGACGTCCCACACCTCCATTCTGGGAATTCACACACCTCCATTCTGAGTTCACACACCTCCGTTCTGTGACTTAACACACCTTCATTCCGTGACTTCACACACCTTCATTCTATGGTTTCACACACCTCCATTCTATGACTTCACACACCTCCATTCTATGACTTCACACACCTATATTCTTTGACTTCGCACATCTCGGTTCTTTGACTTCACACATCTCCATTTTGAGTTCACACACCTATAGTCTGTGACTTCACACACCTCCATTTGTGACGTTACACACCACCGTTTTGACTTCACACACCTCCATTCTGTGACTTCACACACCTCCATTCTGTGACTTCACACACCTCCATTTTTACTTCACACACTTCCATTCTGTGACTTCACACACCTCCATTCTTTGACTTCACACACCTCCATTCCATGCCTTCACACACCTGTATTCTATCAGTTCACACACCTCCATTCTATGACTTCACACACCTACATTCTTACTTCAGGAACATCCATTGTGTGAATTCACCCACCTCCATTCTATGACTTCACAAACCTCCATTCTATGACTTCACACAGCTCCATTCTATGACTTCACACACCTCCATTCTATGACTTCACACACCTCCATTCTATGACTTCACACACCTCCATTCTATGACTTCACACACTTCCATTCTTTGACTTCACACACCTCCATTCTTTGACTTCACACATCTCAATTGTGAGTTCACACACCTCCATTCTATGACTTCACACACCTCCATTCTATGACTTCACACACCTCCATTCTGTGACTTCACGCATCTCAATTCTGTGACTTCACACACCTACATTATGACTTCACACACCTCCAATCTATGACTTCACACACCTCCATTCTATGACTTCACACACCTCCATTCTGTGACTTCACACACCTCCATTCTGAGTTCACACACCTCCATTCTGTGAATTCACACACCTCCAATCTTACTTCATACAGCTCCATTCTATGACTTCACACACCTCCATTCTGTGACTTCACACACCTCCATTCTATGACTTCACACACCTCCATTGTGGCTTCACACACCTCCATTCTATGAGTTCACACAGCTCCATTCTGACTTTACACACCTCCATTCTATGACTTCACACACCTCCATTCTGACTTCACACACCTCCATTCTGTGACTTTACACACCTCCAATCCATGAATTCCCACACCTCCATTCGATGACTTCACACAGCTCCATTCTTTGACTTCACACACCTCCATTCTATGAGTTCACACACCTCCATTTGTGACTCTACACACCACATTTTTGACTTCACAAACCTCCGTTCTGTGATTTCACACACCTCCATTCTGTGACTTCACACACCTTTATTGTTTGACTTCACACACCTCCATTCTTTGACTTCACACACCTCCATTCCCTGACTTCACACATCTCCATTCTATGAGTTCACACACGTCCATTCTATGAGTTCACAAACCTCCATTTTGACTTCACACACGTCCATTCTATGACTTCACGCACCTTCATTCTTACTTCAGAAACATCCATTCTATGACTTCACGCACCTCCATTCTATGACTTCACAAATCTCCGTTCTGTGACTTCACACACCTCCATTCTGAGTTCACACACCTCCATTCTGTGACTTCACACACCTCCATTCTATGACTTCACACAACTCCATTCTTTGACTTCACACACCTCCATTGTGAGTTCACACACCTCCATTCTGTGACTTCACACACCTCCATTCTGTGACTTCACACACCTCCATTCTGTGACTTCACACACCTCCATTCTATGATTTCTCACACCTCCATTCTATTAATTCACACACCTCCATTCTGTGACTTCACAGAACTCCATTCTATGACTTCCCACACCTCCATTCTGTGACTTCACACACCTCCATTCTGAGTTCACAAACCTCCATTCTGTGACTTAACGCACCTTCATTCTGTGACTTCACACACCTCCCATTCTATGACTTCACACACCTCCATTCTATAAGTTCACACACCTCCATTTGTGACTCTACACACCACCTTTTTGACTTCACAAACCTCCATTCTGTGATTTCACACACCTCCATTTTGTGACTTCACACACCTTTATTGTTTGACTTCACAGACCTCCATTGTTTGACTTCACACACCTCCATTCCATGACTTCACACACCTCCATTCTATGAGTTCACACACCTCCATTCTATGAGTTCACACACCTCCATTTTGACTTCACACACCTCCATTCTATGACTTCACACAACTCCATTCTTTGACTTCACACACCTCCATTGTGAGTTCACACACCTCCATTCTGTGACTTCACACACCTCCATTCTGTGACTTCACACACCTCCATTCTGTGACTTCACACACCTCCATTCTATGATTTCTCACACCTCCATTCTATTAATTCACACACCTCCATTCTGTGACTTCACACAACTCCATTCTTTGACTTCACACACCTCCATTGTGAGTTCACACACCTCCATTCTGTGACTTCACACACCTCCATTCTGTGATTTCACACACCTCCATTCTGTGACTTCACACACCTCCATTCTATGATTTCTTACACCTCCATTCTATTAATTCACACACCTCCATTCTGTGACTTCACAGAACTCCATTCTATGACTTCCCACACCTCCATTCTGTGCCTTCACACACCTCCATTCTGAGTTCACAAACCTCCATTCTGTGACGTAACGCACCTTCATTCTGTGACTTCACACACCTCCATTCTATGACTTCACACACCTCCATTCTATGAGTTCACACACCTCCATTCTATGACTTCACACACCTCCAGTCTTTGACTTCACACCCCTCCATTCTGTGACTTCACACACCTCCATTCTATAACTTCACACACCTCCATTGTGACTTCCCACACCTCCAATCTGAGTTCACACACCTCCGTTCTGACTTCACACAACTTTATTCCATGACTTCGCAAACCTCCATTCGATGACTTCACACACCTCCATTCTATGACTTCACACACCTTCATTCTACTTCCGAAACATCCGTTCTATGACTTCACACACCTCCATTCTATGATTTCACAAACCTCCATTCTGTGACTTCACACACCTCCATTCTGAGTTCACACACCTCAATTCTGTGACTTCACACACCTCAATTCTGGCTTCACACACCTCCATTCTATAACTTCACACACTTCCATTCTATGACTTCACACACCTCCATTCTTTGACTTCACACACCTCAATTGTGAGTTCACACACCTCCAGTTTGTGACTTCATACACCTCCATTCTTTGACTTCACACACCTCCATTCTGTGACTTCACACACCTCCATTCTATGACTTCACACAACTCCATTCTATGAATTCACACATCTGCATTCTGTGACTTCACACAACTCCATTCTATGACGTCCCACACCTCCATTCTGGGAATTCACACACCTCCATTCTGAGTTCACACACCTCCGTTCTGTGACTTAACACACCTTCATTCCGTGACTTCACACACCTTCATTCTATGGTTTCACACACCTCCATTCTATGACTTCACACACCTCCATTCTATGACTTCACACACCTATATTCTTTGACTTCGCACATCTCGGTTCTTTGACTTCACACATCTCCATTTTGAGTTCACACACCTATAGTCTGTGACTTCACACACCTCCATTTGTGACGTTACACACCACCGTTTTGACTTCACACACCTCCATTCTGTGACTTCACACACCTCCATTCTGTGACTTCACACACCTCCATTTTTACTTCACACACTTCCATTCTGTGACTTCACACACCTCCATTCTTTGACTTCACACACCTCCATTCCATGCCTTCACACACCTGTATTCTATCAGTTCACACACCTCCATTCTATGACTTCACACACCTACATTCTTACTTCAGGAACATCCATTGTGTGAATTCACCCACCTCCATTCTATGACTTCACAAACCTCCATTCTATGACTTCACACAGCTCCATTCTATGACTTCACACACCTCCATTCTATGACTTCACACACCTCCATTCTATGACTTCACACACCTCCATTCTATGACTTCACACACTTCCATTCTTTGACTTCACACACCTCCATTCTTTGACTTCACACATCTCAATTGTGAGTTCACACACCTCCATTCTATGACTTCACACACCTCCATTCTATGACTTCACACACCTCCATTCTGTGACTTCACGCATCTCAATTCTGTGACTTCACACACCTACATTATGACTTCACACACCTCCAATCTATGACTTCACACACCTCCATTCTATGACTTCACACACCTCCATTCTGTGACTTCACACACCTCCATTCTGAGTTCACACACCTCCATTCTGTGAATTCACACACCTCCAATCTTACTTCATACAGCTCCATTCTATGACTTCACACACCTCCATTCTGTGACTTCACACACCTCCATTCTATGACTTCACACACCTCCATTGTGGCTTCACACACCTCCATTCTATGAGTTCACACAGCTCCATTCTGACTTTACACACCTCCATTCTATGACTTCACACACCTCCATTCTGACTTCACACACCTCCATTCTGTGACTTTACACACCTCCAATCCATGAATTCCCACACCTCCATTCGATGACTTCACACAGCTCCATTCTTTGACTTCACACACCTCCATTCTATGAGTTCACACACCTCCATTTGTGACTCTACACACCACATTTTTGACTTCACAAACCTCCGTTCTGTGATTTCACACACCTCCATTCTGTGACTTCACACACCTTTATTGTTTGACTTCACACACCTCCATTCTTTGACTTCACACACCTCCATTCCCTGACTTCACACATCTCCATTCTATGAGTTCACACACGTCCATTCTATGAGTTCACAAACCTCCATTTTGACTTCACACACGTCCATTCTATGACTTCACGCACCTTCATTCTTACTTCAGAAACATCCATTCTATGACTTCACGCACCTCCATTCTATGACTTCACAAATCTCCGTTCTGTGACTTCACACACCTCCATTCTGAGTTCACACACCTCCATTCTGTGACTTCACACACCTCCATTCTATGACTTCACACAACTCCATTCTTTGACTTCACACACCTCCATTGTGAGTTCACACACCTCCATTCTGTGACTTCACACACCTCCATTCTGTGACTTCACACACCTCCATTCTGTGACTTCACACACCTCCATTCTATGATTTCTCACACCTCCATTCTATTAATTCACACACCTCCATTCTGTGACTTCACAGAACTCCATTCTATGACTTCCCACACCTCCATTCTGTGACTTCACACACCTCCATTCTGAGTTCACAAACCTCCATTCTGTGACTTAACGCACCTTCATTCTGTGACTTCACACACCTCCCATTCTATGACTTCACACACCTCCATTCTATAAGTTCACACACCTCCATTTGTGACTCTACACACCACCTTTTTGACTTCACAAACCTCCATTCTGTGATTTCACACACCTCCATTTTGTGACTTCACACACCTTTATTGTTTGACTTCACAGACCTCCATTGTTTGACTTCACACACCTCCATTCCATGACTTCACACACCTCCATTCTATGAGTTCACACACCTCCATTCTATGAGTTCACACACCTCCATTTTGACTTCACACACGTCCATTCTATGACTTCACACACCTTCATTCTTACTTCAGAAACATCCATTCTATGACTTCACGCACCTCCATTCTATGACTTCACAAATCTCCGTTTTGTGACTTCACACACCTCCATTCTGAGTTCACACACCTCCATTCTCTGAGTTGACACACCTCCCTTCTGTGACTTAACACACCTCCATTCTATGCCTTCACAGACCTCCATTCTGTGACTTCACACACCTTTATTGTTTGACTTCACACACCTCCATTCTATTACTTCACATAATTCCATTCTATGACTTCACACACCTCCATTCTTTGACTTCACACACCTCCATTGTGAGTTCACACACCTCCAATCTGAGTTCACACACCTCCGTTCTGACTTCACACACCTCCATTCTATGACTTCACACACCTCCATTCTATGACTTCATACACCTCCATTCTGACTTCACACACCTCCGTTCTATTACTTCACATAACTCCATTCTGACTTCACACACCTCCATTCTGTGACTTCACACAACTCCATTCCATGACTTCGGACACCTCCATTCGATGACTTCACACACCTCCATTCTATGACTTCACACACCTATATTCTTTCACTTCGCACATCTCGGTTCTTTGACTTCACACATCTCCATTTTGAGTTCACACACCTACATTCTGTGACTTCACACACCTCCATTTGTGACGTTACACACCACCATTTTGACTTCACACACCTCCATTCTGTGACTTCACACACCTCCATTCTGTGACTTCACACACCTCCATTTTTACTTCACACACTTCCATTCTGTGACTTCACACACCTCCATTCTGTGACTTCGCACACCTCCATTGTTTGGCTTCACACACCTCCATTCTTTGACTTCACACACCTCCATTCCATGCCTTCACACACCTCTATTCTATCAGTTCACACACCTCCATTCTATGACTTCACACACCTACATTCTTACTTCAGGAACATCCATTGTGTGAATTCACCCACCTCCATTCTATGACTTCACAAACCTCCATTCTATGACTTCACACAGCTCCATTCTATGACTTCACACACCTCCATTCTATGACTTCACACACCTCCATTCTATGACTTCACACACTTCCATTCTTTGACTTCACACACCTCCATTCTTTGACTTCACACATCTCAATTGTGAGTTCACACACCTCCATTCTATGACTTCACACACCTCCATTCTATGACTTCACACACCTCCATTCTGTGACTTCACGCATCTCAATTCTGTGACTTCACACACCTACATTATGACTTCACACACCTCCAATCTATGACTTCACACACCTCCATTCTATGACTTCACACACCTCCATTCTGTGACTTCACACACCTCCATTCTGAGTTCACACACCTCCATTCTGTGAATTCACACACCTCCAATCTTACTTCATACAGCTCCATTCTATGACTTCACACACCTCCATTCTGTGACTTCACACACCTCCATTCTATGACTTCACACACCTCCATTGTGGCTTCACACACCTCCATTCTATGAGTTCACACACCTCCATTCTGACTTCACACACCTCCATTCTATGACTTCACACACCTCCATTCTGACTTCACACACCTCCATTCTGTGACTTTACACACCTCCAATCCATGACTTCCCACACCTCCATTCGATGACTTCACACAGCTCCATTCTTTGACTTCACACACCTCCATTCTATGAGTTCACACACCTCCATTTGTGACTCTACACACCACATTTTTGACTTCACAAACCTAGGTTCTGTGATTTCACACACCTCCATTCTGTGACTTCACACACCTTTATTGTTTGACTTCACGCACCTCCATTCTTTTACTTCACACACCTCCATTCCCTGACTTCACACATCTCCATTCTATGAGTTCACACACGTCCATTCTATGAGTTCACAAACCTCCATTTTGACTTCACACACGTCCATTCTATGACTTCACGCACCTTCATTCTTACTTCAGAAACATCCATTCTATGACTTCACGCACCTCCATTCTATGACTTCACAAATCTCCGTTCTGTGACTTCACACACCTCCATTCTGAGTTCACACACCTCCATTCTGTGACTTCACACACCTCCATTCTATGACTTCACACACCTCCATTCTTTGACTTCACACACCTCCATTGTGAGTTCACACACCTCCATTCTGTGACTTCACACACCTCCATTCTGTGACTTCACACACCTCCATTCTGTGACTTCACACACCTCCATTCTATGATTTCTCACACCTCCATTCTATTAATTCACACACCTCCATTCTGTGACTTCACAGAACTCCATTCTATGACTTCCCACACCTCCATTCTGTGACTTCACACACCTCCATTCTGAGTTCACAAACCTCCATTCTGTGACTTAACGCACCTTCATTCTGTGACTTCACACACCTCCCATTCTATGACTTCACACACCTCCATTCTATGAGTTCACACACCTCCATTCTATGACTTCACACCCCTCCATTCTGTTACTTCACAAACCTCCATTCTATAACTTCACACACCTCCATTGTAACTTCCCACACCTCCAATCTGACTTCACACACCTCCATTCTATGACTTCACACACCTCCATTCTGGGAATTCACACACCTCCATTCTGAGTTCACACACCTCCGTTCTGTGACTTAACACACCTGCATTCCGTGACTTCACACACCTTCATTCTATGGTTTCACACACCTCCATTCTGTGTCTTCACACACCTCCATTCTATGACTTCACACACCTATATTCTTTGACTTCGCACACCTCGGTTCTTTGACTTCACACTCCTCCATTTTGAGTTCACACACCTACATTCTGTGACTTCACACACCTCCATTTGTGACGTTACACACCACCATTTTGACTTCACACACCTCCATTCTGTGACTTCACACACCTCCATTCTGTGACTTCACACACCTCCATTTTGACTTCACACACTTCCATTCTGTGACTTCACACACCTCCATTCTGTGACTTCGCACACCTCCATTGTTTGGCTTCACACACGTCCATTCTTTGACTTCACACACCTCCATTCCATGACTTCACACACCTCTACTCTATCAGTTCACACACATCCATTCTATGAGTTCACACACCACCATTTTGACTTCACACACCTCCATTCTATGACTTCACACACCTACATTCTTACTTCAGGAACACCATTGTATGAATTCACCCACCTCCATTCTATGACTTCACAAACCTCCATTCTATGACTTCACACACCTCCATTCTATGACTTCACACACCTCCATTCTATGACTTCACACACCTCCATTCTATGACTTCACACACTTCCATTCTTTGACTTCACACACCTCCATTCTTTGACTTCACACATCTCAATTGTGAGTTCACACACCTCCATTCTATGACTTCACACACCTCCATTCTATGACTTCACACACCTCCATTCTGTGACTTCACACATCTCAATTCTGTGACTTCACACACCTACATTATGACTTCACACACCTCCATTCTATGACTTCACACACTTCCATTCTTTGACTTCACACACCTCCATTCTTTGACTTCACACATCTCAATTGTGAGTTCACACACCTCCATTCTATGACTTCACACACCTCCATTCTATGACTTCACACACCTCCATTCTGTGACTTCACACAACTCCATTCCATGACTTCGCACACCTCCATTCGATGACTTCACACACCTCCATTCTATGACTTCACACACCTATATTCTTTGACTTCGCACATCTCGGTTCTTTGACTTCACACATCTCCATTTTGAGTTCACACACCTACATTCTGTGACTTCACACACCTCCATTTGTGACGTTACACACCACCATTTTGACTTCACACACCTCCATTCTGTGACTTCACACACCTCCATTCTGTGACTTCACACACCTCCATTTTTACTTCACACACTTCCATTCTGTGACTTCACACACCTCCATTCTGTGACTTCGCACACCTCCATTGTTTGGCTTCACACACCTCCATTCTTTGACTTCACACACCTCCATTCCATGCCTTCACACACCTCTATTCTATCAGTTCACACACCTCCATTCTATGACTTCACACACCTACATTCTTACTTCAGGAACATCCATTGTGTGAATTCACCCACCTCCATTCTATGACTTCACAAACCTCCATTCTATGACTTCACACAGCTCCATTCTATGACTTCACACACCTCCATTCTATGACTTCACACACCTCCATTCTATGACTTCACACACTTCCATTCTTTGACTTCACACACCTCCATTCTTTGACTTCACACATCTCAATTGTGAGTTCACACACCTCCATTCTATGACTTCACACACCTCCATTCTATGACTTCACACACCTCCATTCTGTGACTTCACGCATCTCAATTCTGTGACTTCACACACCTACATTATGACTTCACACACCTCCAATCTATGACTTCACACACCTCCATTCTATGACTTCACACACCTCCATTCTGTGACTTCACACACCTCCATTCTGAGTTCACACACCTCCATTCTGTGAATTCACACACCTCCAATCTTACTTCATACAGCTCCATTCTATGACTTCACACACCTCCATTCTGTGACTTCACACACCTCCATTCTATGACTTCACACACCTCCATTGTGGCTTCACACACCTCCATTCTATGAGTTCACACACCTCCATTCTGACTTCACACACCTCCATTCTATGACTTCACACACCTCCATTCTGACTTCACACACCTCCATTCTGTGACTTTACACACCTCCAATCCATGACTTCCCACACCTCCATTCGATGACTTCACACAGCTCCATTCTTTGACTTCACACACCTCCATTCTATGAGTTCACACACCTCCATTTGTGACTCTACACACCACATTTTTGACTTCACAAACCTAGGTTCTGTGATTTCACACACCTCCATTCTGTGACTTCACACACCTTTATTGTTTGACTTCACACACCTCCATTCTTTGACTTCACACACCTCCATTCCCTGACTTCACACATCTCCATTCTATGAGTTCACACACGTCCATTCTATGAGTTCACAAACCTCCATTTTGACTTCACACACGTCCATTCTATGACTTCACGCACCTTCATTCTTACTTCAGAAACATCCATTCTATGACTTCACGCACCTCCATTCTATGACTTCACAAATCTCCGTTCTGTGACTTCACACACCTCCATTCTGAGTTCACACACCTCCATTCTGTGACTTCACACACCTCCATTCTATGACTTCACACACCTCCATTCTTTGACTTCACACACCTCCATTGTGAGTTCACACACCTCCATTCTGTGACTTCACACACCTCCATTCTGTGACTTCACACACCTCCATTCTGTGACTTCACACACCTCCATTCTATGATTTCTCACACCTCCATTCTATTAATTCACACACCTCCATTCTGTGACTTCACAGAACTCCATTCTATGACTTCCCACACCTCCATTCTGTGACTTCACACACCTCCATTCTGAGTTCACAAACCTCCATTCTGTGACTTAACGCACCTTCATTCTGTGACTTCACACACCTCCCATTCTATGACTTCACACACCTCCATTCTATGAGTTCACACACCTCCATTCTATGACTTCACACACCTCCAGTCTTTGACTTCACACCCCTCCATTCTGTTACTTCACAAACCTCCATTCTATAACTTCACACACCTCCATTGTAACTTCCCACACCTCCAATCTGACTTCACACACCTCCATTCTATGACTTCACACACCTCCATTCTGGGAATTCACACACCTCCATTCTGAGTTCACACACCTCCGTTCTGTGACTTAACACACCTTCATTCCGTGACTTCACACACCTTCATTCTATGGTTTCACACACCTCCATTCTGTGTCTTCACACACCTCCATTCTATGACTTCACACACCTATATTCTTTGACTTCGCACACCTCGGTTCTTTGACTTCACACTCCTCCATTTTGAGTTCACACACCTACATTCTGTGACTTCACACACCTCCATTTGTGACGTTACACACCACCATTTTGACTTCACACACCTCCATTCTGTGACTTCACACACCTCCATTCTGTGACTTCACACACCTCCATTTTGATTTCACACACTTCCATTCTGTGACTTCACACACCTCCATTCTGTGACTTCGCACACCTCCATTGTTTGGCTTCACACACCTCCATTCTTTGACTTCACACACCTCCATTCCATGACTTCACACACCTCTACTCTATCAGTTCACACACATCCATTCTATGAGTTCACACACCACCATTTTGACTTCACACACCTCCATTCTATGACTTCACACACCTACATTCTTACTTCAGGAACACCATTGTATGAATTCACCCACCTCCATTCTATGACTTCACAAACCTCCATTCTATGACTTCACACACCTCCATTCTATGACTTCACACACCTCCATTCTATGACTTCACACACCTCCATTCTATGACTTCACACACTTCCATTCTTTGACTTCACACACCTCCATTCTTTGACTTCACACATCTCAATTGTGAGTTCACACACCTCCATTCTATGACTTCACACACCTCCATTCTATGACTTCACACACCTCCATTCTGTGACTTCACACATCTCAATTCTGTGACTTCACACACCTACATTATGACTTCACACACCTCCATTCTATGACTTCACACACCTCCATTCTATGACTTCACACACCTCCAGTTTGTGACTTCACACACCTCCATTCTGAGTTCAGACAGCTCCATTCTGTGACTTCACACACCTCCAAACTTACTTCACACAGCTCCATTCTATGACTTCACACACCTCCATTCTGTGACTTCACACACCTCCATTCTATGACTTCACACACCTCCATTGTGACTTCACACACCTCCATTCTATGAGTTCACACACCTCCATTCTGACTTCACACACCTCCATTCTATGACTTCACACAACTCCATTCTGACTTCACACACCTCCATTCTATGACTTCACACAATTCCATTCTGACTGCACACACCTCCATTCTGTGACTTCACACACTTCCATTCTTTGACTTCCCACACCTCCATTCGATGACTTCACACACCTCCATTCTTTGACTTCACACACCTCCATTCTATGAGTTCACACACCTCCATTTGTGACTCTACACACCACCTTTTTGACTTCACAAACCTCCATTCTGTGATTTCACACACCTCCATTTTGTGACTTCACACACCTTTATTGTTTGACTTCACACACCTCCATTGTTTGACTTCACACACCTCCATTCCATGACTTCACACACCTCCATTCTATGAGTTCACACACCTCCATTCTATGAGTTCACACACCTCCATTTTGACTTCACACACGTCCATTCTATGACTTCACACACCTTCATTCTTACTTCAGAAACATCCATTCTATGACTTCACGCACCTCCATTCTATGACTTCACAAATCTCCGTTTTGTGACTTCACACACCTCCATTCTGAGTTCACACACCTCCATTCTCTGAGTTCACACACCTCCATTCTGTGACTTAACACACCTCCATTCTATGCCTTCACAGACCTCCATTCTGTGACTTCACACACCTTTATTGTTTGACTTCACACACCTCCATTCTATTACTTCACATAATTCCATTCTATGACTTCACACACCTCCATTCTTTGACTTCACACACCTCCATTGTGAGTTCACACACCTCCATTCTATGACTTCACACACCTCCATTCTATGAATTCACACACCTCCATTCTGTGACGTCACACATCTCAATTCTGTGACTTCACACACCTACATTATGACTTCACACACCTCCATTCTATGACTTCACACACCTCCATTCTATGAGTTCACACACCTCCATTCTATGACTTCACACACCTCCTGTCTTTGACTTCACACCCCTCCATTCTGTGACTTCACACACCTCCATTCTATAACTTCACACACCTCCATTGTGACTTCCCACACCTCCAATCTGAGTTCACACACCTCCGTTCTGACTTCACACACCTCCATTCTATGACTTCACACACCTCCATTCTATGACTTCACACATCTCCATTCTGACTTCACACACCTCCGTTCTATTGCTTCACATAACTCCATTCTGACTTCACACACCTCCATTCTGTGACTTCACACAACTCCATTCCATGACTTCGCACACCTCCATTCGATGACTTCACACACCTCCATTCTATGACTTCACACACCTTCATTCTACTTCAGAAACATCCGTTCTATGACTTCACACACCTCCATTCTATGACTTCACACACCTCCATTCTATAACTTCACACACCTTCATTCTACTTCAGAAACATCCGTTCTATGTCTTCACACACCTCCATTCTGTAACTTCACACACCTCCATTGTGACTTCCCACACCTCCAATCTGAGTTCACACACCTCCGTTCTGACTTCACACACCCCCATTCTATGACTTCACACACCTCCATTCTATGACTTCACACACCTCCATTCTGACTTCACACACCTCCATTCTATTACTTCACATAACTCCATTCTGACTTCACACACCTCCATTGTGTGACTTCACACAACTCCATTCCATGACTTCGCACACCTCCATTCGATGACTTCACACACCTCCATTCTATGACTTCACACACCTTCGTTCTACTTCAGAAACATCCGTTCTATGACTTCACACACCTCCTTTCTCTGATTTCGCAAACCTCCATTCTGTGACTTCACACACCTCCATTCTGAGTTCACACATCTCAATTCTGTGACGTCACACACCTCAATTCTGGATTCACACACCTCCATTCTATGACTTCACACACTTCCATTCTATGACTTCACACACCTCCATTCTTTGACTTCACACACGTCCATTGTGAGTTCACACACCTCCATTCTGTGACTTCACACACCTCCATTCTTTGACTTCACACACCTCCATTCTGTGACTTCACACACCTCCATTCTATGACTTCACACACCTCCATTCTATGAATTCACACATCTGCATTCTGTGACTTCACACAACTCCATTCTATGACTTCCCACACCTCCATTCTGGGAATTCACACACCTCCATTCTGAGTTCACACACCTCCGTTCTGTGACTTTACACACCTTCATTCCGTGACTTCACACACCTTCATTCTCTGGTTTCACACACCTCCATTCTATGACTTCACACACCTCCATTCTATGACTTCACACACCTATATCCTTTGACTTCGCACACCTCCGTTCTTTGACTTCACACACCTCCATGTTGAGTTCACACACCTCCATTTGTGACGTTACACACCACCATTTTGACTTCACACACCTCCATTCTGTGACTTCACACACCTCCATTCTGTGACTTCACACACCTCCATTTTGACTTCACACACCTCCATTCTGTGACTTCGCACACCTCCATTGTTTGGCTTCACACACATCCATTCTTTGACTTCACACACCTCCATTCCATGACTTCACACACCTCTACTCTATCAGTTCACACACATCCATTCTATGAGTTCACACACCACCATTTTGACTTCACACACCTCCATTCTGTGACTTCACACACCTACATTCTATGACTTCACACACCTCTATTCTATGACTTCACACACCTCCATTCTATGACTTCACACACTTCCATGCTTTGACTTCACACACCTCCATTCTTTGACTTCACACATCTCAATTGTGAGTTCACACACCTCCATTCTATGACTTCACAAACCTCCATTCTATGACTTCACACACCTCCATTCTGTGACTTCACACATCTCAATTCTGTGACTTCACACACCTACATTATGACTTCGCACACCTCCATTCTATGACTTCACACACCTCCATTCTATGACTTCACACACCTCCATTTTGTGACGTCACACACCTCCATTCTGAGTTCAGACACCTCCATTGTGTGACTTCACACACCTCCAATCTTACTTCACACAGCTCCATTCTATGACTTCACACACCTCCATTCTGTCACTTCACACACCTCCATTCTATGACTTCACACACCTCCATTGTGACTTCACACACCTCCATTCTATGAGTTCACACACCTCCATTCTGACTTCACACACCTAAATTCTATGACTTCACACACCTCCATTCTGACTTCACACACCTCCATTCTATGACTTCACACAACTCCATTCTGACTTCACACACCTCCATTCTGTGACTTCACACACTTCCATTCTTTGACTTCCCACACCTCCATTCGATGACTTCACACACCTCCATTCTTTGACTTTACACACCTCCATTCTATGAGTTCACACACCTCCATTTGTGACTCTACACACCACCTTTTTTACTTCAAAAACCTCCATTCTGTGATTTCACACACCTCCATTTTGTGACTTCACACACCTTTATTGTTTGACTTCACATACCTCCATTGTTTGACTTCACTCACCTCCATTCCATGACTTCACACACCTTCATTCTTACTTCAGAAACATCCATTCTATGACTTCACGCACCTCCATTCTATGACTTCACAAATCTCCTTTCTGTGACTTCACACACCTCCATTCTGAGTTCACACACCTCCATTCTCTGAGTTCACACACCTCCATTCTGTGACTTAACACACCTCCATTCTATGACTTCACAGACCTCCATTCTGTGTCTTCACACACCTTTATTGTTTGACTTCACACACCTCCATTCTGTGACTTCACACACCTCCATTGTGAGTTCACACACCTTCATTCTCTGAGTTCAAACACCTCCATTCTGTGACTTAACACACCTCCATTCCATGACTTCACAGACCTCCATTCTGTGACTTCACACACCTTTATTGTTTGACTTCACACACCTCCATTCTATTACTTCACATAATTCCATTCTATGACTTCACACACCTCCATTCTTTGACTTCACACACCTCCATTGTGAGTTCACACACCTCCATTCTATGACTTCACACACCTCCATTCTATGACTTCACACACCTCCATTCTGTGACTTCACACATCTCAATTCTGTGACTTCACACACCTACATTATAACTTCACACACCTCCATTCTATGACTTCACACACCTCCATTCTATGAGTTCACACACCTCCATTGTATGACTTCACACACCTCCAGTCTTTGATTTCACACCCCTCCATTCTGTGACTTCACACACCTCCATTCTATAACTTCACACACCTCCATTGTGACTTCCCACACCTCCAATCTGAGTTCACACACCTCCGTTCTGACTTCACACACCTCCATTCTATGACTTCACGCACCTCCATTCTATGACTTCACACACCTCCATTCTGACTTCACACACCTCCATTCTATTACTTCACATAACTCCATTCTGACTTCACACACCTCCATTCTGTGACTTCACACAACTCCATTCCATGACTTCGCACACCTCCATTCGATGACTTCACACACCTCCATTCTATGACTTCACACACCTTCATTCTACTTTAGAAACATCCGTTCTATGACTTCACACACGTCCATTCTAGGACTTCACACACCTCCATTCTATAACTTCACACACCTTCATTCTACTTCAGAAACATCCGTTCTATGTCTTCACACACCTCCATTCTATAACTTCACACACCTATATTCTTTGACTTCGCACACCTCCGTTCTTTGACTTCACACACTTCCATTCTATGACTTCACACACCTCCATTCTTTGACTTCACACACGTCCATTGTGAGTTCACACACCTCCATTCTGTGACTTCACACACCTCCATTCTGTGACTTTACACACCTCCATTCTGTGACTTCACACACCTCCATTCTATGAATTCACACATCTGCATTCTGTGACTTCACACAACTCCATTCTATGACTTCCCACACCTCCATTCTGGGAATTCACACACCTCCATTCTGAGTTCACACACCTCCGTTCTGTGACTTTACACACCTTCATTCCGTGACTTCACACACCTCCATTCTGTGACTTCACACACCTCCATTCTATGACTTCACACACCTCCATTCTGTGACTTCACACATCTCAATTCTGTGACTTCATGCGGCGCCCGGCACCCCTGACCAGCAGGGAAGAACGGACACCACACGAGGATCCTTCTCGATCACGCTTTATTAATGAAGAGCAACTCGTTTGAAGGGAAGGCTTGAAGCAGAGGGGCGCAGGGCAGGGAAGTGCAGCTGCTTATATACAATCAAAGAACGCGGGACTTTTGCCATTGGCTGATCTGTTGCTAAGGTCTTTTTAAAACTCGGGATTGGTCAGGCCTCTGACGTCGTACGCGCAGACGTCATACGCGCAGACGCAGCGGAGCGAGCAAAGGCTCTGCACTCACACACCCACTAAGGGGAACTAAGAAATTTGTATACAATGAGCGAGGCAGGGGACAGGCGCCGTCTTGGCTGCTCCGGCTCCCCACATCTCCCCCTTTCTGTTTTAACGCAGCAGGCCAACATACCTGTTTTGAAGAGAGTAGAGGTGCTGTCCTCCAAAGTAAAACTTGAGGTCCTACTCTAGAGGAGTGACCCAGGCGGCCAACCCTGGATCCCTCCCCTCCAGGTCCTCTTTTCCCTTTGTGGAGATGGGCTAGGGGCGCAGACCCATATGCTGACGCACATGCTCTCCCTGACCTGTTAGGGTCAGGAGTGGTACTTTGTCCATCATTTCACAACTCTTGGCTGCCTATACTCCTATTCCTCGTGCAATAGACTAAGGTCTCGAGGGTGCAAAGGCAGTACAGGGCAGTTTTAGTTGGCCTTTAAAGCTGCAAGCCAAATTTTGGGGGAGTGTCCCTGCTCCAAGGCAGTGAGTGCATGAACAAGCATTGCTCTCTCTCTCTTATTGCGAGACCTCATTCAGCAGAACAACCAAAGGCTAAAGACACAAAACCCAAAACAAACTGCAACAAACATTCACAGGAACTGGAACAAATGTAGGCAACAGCTCCAGCATTGACTCAATTTACACTCTATGGCAGAACAATTTAAAATAATCAGAGCGACCCAATTTTTGAGAAACCAGCCTAACACAGAAGGACAGATTTTTTGACAGGGTAAGGCATAGGGAACCTTGCAGTCCTAGTGGCACAAAGGGGAAAATGGAAGAAGCATTAGTCACAGGCATTGGTAATGGAAAGGTCTTCATCACTGCCCACATCGTCTTTTCTTTGTTGCTTTTTCCCTTCTGTCTCTTCATCCAAAGTCGTGGCAGCAGAAGAATTATTAACAGGATTATTCCCAGGATTTTGTTTCGCATCATCCTCTTTAGGCGTTTGATTTTCCTCCAATATCCTTACGAGGCGCTGCGGCACCCAATGGGGGGATTCCTGTCCCTGTGGAAAAACACAAACAGCTCCCCTGGATCTCTGAATTACAGGATCCGGTCCATACCATTTGTTATCGATAACATTTTTCCACATTACTTTTTGTGTGGGTGGTATTGCCATTTTTCCAGCATGCCTATCAGCAGCTGATTGTCCATTGTCATCCACTGTTACATAATTTAAGGTAAACAGTGCAATGGCCAGCCTTTCTCTGGGGGAGGCATCTCGGCCTATTCCCTCCTTTTGTTTAAATAAAAGTTGTTTAAGTGTTCTATTGGCGCGTTCCACAATTCCCTGACCCTGGGGATTGTAAGGGAGGCCAGTAGAATGAACTACCTGCATTTGAGTGCAAAAAGAGCGAAATCCGGCAGAGGCATAAGCAGGGCCATTATCTGTTTTCAATTTTAATGGTTTTCCCCATGCTGCCCAGGCTTCCAAGCAATGAACTTTAACATGGGACACCCTTTCCCCTGTAAGGGCCGTGGCATGCATTATGCCAGAGAAAGTGTCCACTGAAACATGAACATATTTTGTCCTGCCAAATTCAGGCACATGAGTAACATCCATTTGCCATAAGGCATTAGAGCAAAGGCCTCTAGGATTAACTCCAATTATGAAAGAGGGATGATATACTACACAAGATTGACAAGCTTTAACAATTTCTCTAGCCTGTTGACGTGAAATGGAAAACTTATAACGAAGGGTTTTTGCAGAAACATGATAAAGTTGATGAAAATCTCGTGCTAATTGAACAGAATTATGGGAAAGGCCCACCAGGGCTCTGGCAGTCAAATCCACTAAGGCATTTGCCTCTGACATGGGACCAGGCAAGCCAGTATGTGCCCGAATATGACCAATGAAAAAAGGATTTTTCCTTTGTAAAATTAAACTCTGAAGTTGGGATAATATATTTGAAACTGTACTGCTACCTTTTATGGAGGCTGCGACTTCCAGGGATGCCACTGCATTAACTACATATTGTGAATCAGAATATAGGTTAAAAGGCTCAGAAAATTTCCTGAATACTTCTAAAACTGTTAGACATTCAACTACTTGTGGAGTTTCTGGTTGAAAATTTAAAGTTACTGGCTCTTTTCCTTGAACTACATAGGCACCTCGGCCTGTTTTTGACCCATCTGTAAATATAATTAGGGCATTACTCAGAGGCAGTTTTTTTGTAACTTTGGGGAAATACACCCAATCTTCACGCACAAAATTCAGCAGTGGATGTTTGGGATAATGATTGTCAATTATATTTGGAAAGGAGCACACCAAAACTGCCCACCAGTCAACAGAGGCAGCCAATATTTGTACTTGCTGCCGGGTATAAGGAATAATTAATTTGTCAGGAAATTTTGCAAAATGAGTCAAACACGCCTTGCAACCTGTAAGAGCTAGCAAAGCAACTAATTCTGGAAAATACTGAATAGTTTTTAAGCCATAAGAATTTCCATGCAACCATAACAATGGGCCTTCTTGCCATAATACTCCTGTAGGATAATTTTTTGTTTTAAATATGCACAATAAGATTGGCGCTGATGGATTTACACGCAAGAGTTGTGCATTTTCTATGGCCTCTTTCAAGACGCTGAATGGAACTCTTAGCCTGAACAGTCAATTTTCTAGGTGAGGTAACATCCGGATCTCCCTCCAATAAGGAAAAGAGGGGCAACAATTCAGAGCGAGGGACATTAAGAAAATTTCGGACCCAATTTACGTCCCCCATTAATTTTTGAAAATCATGAAGGGTATGCAAATGATTTGTTTTCAAGACGACCTTTTGGGGTGTCACAGCTATGGGAGAAATTATGGAACCTAAAAACTAAACCTTTTCTGAAAATTGCACCTTTTCTGGTGCCAAGTTTAAGCCTGCCTTTGCAAGAAGTTTAGATAATTTACTAAATACTTGAAAAAGGATAGTCTGCTCTGGGGCAGCTATTAGAATATCATCCATATAATGAAGAATTCTAACAATGGGAAATTGCTGTCTCACAGGGAAAAGAACTGTGTCAACATATAGTTGGCATATTGTAGGGCTATTAGCCATTCCTTGTGGAAGAACCCTCCACTGAAATCGCGCATCAGGTTGTTCATGATTAACAGAAGGCAGGGTAAAGGCAAAACGTTCTCTATCCCTGGGATGCAAAGGAATAGAAAAGAAACAGTCCTTAATATCAATAGATATAATGGGCCATCTTTGGGGCAAAGCAGAAAGCAGTGGGAGGCCACGTTGGACTGACCCTAATATTTGCATTTGAGCATTAATGGCTCTGAGATCATGTAATAGTCTCCACTTGCCTGAGGCCTTTTTAATAACAAAAATAGGGGTATTCCATGGAGAAACAGAAGGCTCCACATGTCCCAACCTTAGTTGTTCCTGTACCAATTGAGTTATAGCCTCCAATTTTTCTTGGGACAGGGGCCACTGAGGCACCCACACCGCTTTATTTGTTAACCAGGGTATGGGTGTTGGACTGGCAGAGGCTAAACTTTCAGTGACCCCCAAGAAAAACCCAAACCTTGCTTATCTCTATTGGCTACTGGCTCCACAGGGGCGTGCCGGCCCTGTAAATATTTTCCTAACCCACCAGTAGGGACAAAGCCCTGATTTTTCAATATAGTCTGTGCCGTTGGAGAATAATCAGTAGTTAGAATTAAACCCATTTGCTGTTGGATATCCCGGCCCCACAAATTAACTGGGACCTGGAGGACAAACGGCTGAAATTTTCCTTTTTGACCCTCCTTTGTGGACCAGGTCAACTGTTTTGCGCTGACCCGAGGAGTATCTGCATATCCTAAACCTTGCAGGGTTTGTGAAGAGAATTGTAGGGGCCATGTCTTTGGCCACTGAGTTATTTGGACGATACTCCGGTCCGCTCCCGTGTCCACCAGACCATTAAAGGTCCTTCCTTCAATTGTTAATGTTAACATGGGACGGTTATTTAAGGCCATGGACAAGCAGACAAGGTCTGCTCCTGAGGTACTTAAACTTCTTTCCTTTTCTTGCACCGGGGAAACTTGATGATGGGAAGGCACTAAGATTAATTGAGCAACTCGATCTCCAGGAGCCACTGAAATGACCCCTCGAGAGACTGAACAGAGGACTTGGATGGCTCCCCTGTAATTAGGGTCAACAACTCCAGGGAACACTACAAGGCCTTTCATAGTATTGGAAGCACGTCCCAACACTATTCCCACCATATTTTCAGGGAGGGGGCCCATTAGGTCAGTAGTTATGAGTTGAGCCCCCATGTCCTCCGTTATGACCACTCCGGCGGTGGCACGGAGGTCCAGCCCTGCAGATCCTGCGGTTGCTCTGCGGGAACAAATGGCTGTTGGAGATGAGGTGAAAGCCTCTGATAAGTTTCCTGGCACCGAATCCCCTGATTTTGCGGGCCCTGGGGCAGCGGGCCCCTCCACCCGTTTTTTGGCTCCAAGGCCTGAGGTTGTGGGATAGGCTGTCCATTCACATCTTTAACTGATCTGCACTCATTTGCCCAATGTTTTCCTTTTTTACATCGTGGACAAAGTCCCGGTTCGCGAGGGGGCCTCTGCTTTGAATATTTTAAATTGGGACATTGCTTCTTAAAATGTCCTGGCTTTTGACAGTTGAAGCATAGTCCTGAATTAATTCTAGTGGTCTCAGCTACTGCAGCAACAATTTTATCCAAGCTCACAGGGGCTCCCACCTCCCGGCAGGCCCTAATCCAATCTTGTAAGGGCTTATCTCTTATAGGAATAATAGCCTTTTGGCATTCAGGGAGGCTTTGTTCAAAAATAATTTGTTGGATAAAAAGCATGTGATCCTCTAGGTCCCCAAATAATTTATCTGCGGTCTCTAGGACTCGCCCAACAAAGTCTGTAAAAGGCTCGGTAGGTTTTTGAACAACTTTAGTAAGGTTACCACGGCGCTCCCCCCGACTGGCAAGGGACTTCCAAGCCCTGTAAAAAATATTATTAATTTGTTGATAGACTTCGTTAGGATACCCAGTCTGGTCCGCTGCATAAGGGCCTTTTCCTAATAACATTTCAGCTGACCAGTGAGGACAGCCCGCCAGTACATTCTCCCTATGTCTGGCAGCGGCCAAATCTGCTGCGGAAGCACAATAATCAAGGTACTGGCCATGCGTCAAGCAAGAACGTCCAACCTCATACCAGTCCGTTGGAGTCATGCTGGTGGTCTGCAATCGACGAACCAGTGCAACGGTATAATTTGCAGAATGACCATAATTTTGTACAGCGGCCATGAGATCCTTTAAAGCTTTATAAGAAACTGGCTCAAAAACTCTCTGTCCCGTAATGGGATTTTCAAAAACAGGAAAAGCAGAGGCCAACCGAGACCAGGTGCCGGCTTTGATAAAGGAACTTCCCTTTTTTGGGATGTAGGGAGGCGGGGCAGAAGGGGCAGGTCGAGCCTGGCCATTGTCTGCACCAAATCCTCCCCTGGGGCTGTATCTGTCAGCCTCATACCTGGCAGCCTGTTCCCGTAACTCCTCCTCCTCCACTGAACTTTGTTCCTCCGGGGGCCCTTCCCCCTCATTATCTGTGCTTTGATCTGACTCTCCTGCATCCTGATAGAGGGAACTCCTTGGTCCCTCCTGTTTTTTCTTTTCTCTTCTCTCCTCCTCCTGCACTGTACTTTGTGAGGGCTGCAGTCCCTCAATTCCATTCTTTTGTTTTCTCTTACATTTTACCCCACTCTTGGTGGTCCCTCCTTCCTTGTACAATGACTCCGAGAGACTATCCTGGTGCTTAATTAATACCTTCCTCCCTTCTTTAATAATCTCAGTATTTCTGCCCTCCTCCAAACAAGCTCGCACCATTCTCCATATGGGCAACGTGGCGCGGGAGACCCCTCCCTTTTCTAGAGCTCTATTCAGGTCCTCGCCTAATATATCCCAACAGGCCAGTGAGAGATCTCCAGACTCCGCAAACCACGGGGCGTGTGTCTCAATATCTGTTAACACTCTATGTATTGTGCCGCGGGAAATTCTCAGCCCACGCTGTTTAAGAAGGGCTTGTAAGGGGGCACAGAAGTCCCTTATACGACACACACTTCCTAAAGAGTTACCCATACTGATGTTTAAAGACCGAGTTAACACAAACCACAGAGGAAGAACGATAACAAGCACCCAGACAAAAACTTCTCAGAACAACATACCTAGAAGGAGTCCTCTTCACGTGTCAAGTTCTGGATCCTCTTCGGCCCCTCCGCAGGTCCCGGGTTTCGGCACCAGTTGCGGCGCCCGGCACCCCTGACCAGCAGGGAAGAACGGACACCACACGAGGATCCTTCTCGATCACGCTTTATTAATGAAGAGCAACTCGTTTGAAGGGAAGGCTTGAAGCAGAGGGGCGCAGGGCAGGGAAGTGCAGCTGCTTATATACAATCAAAGAACGCGGGACTTTTGCCATTGGCTGATCTGTTGCTAAGGTCTTTTTAAAACTCGGGATTGGTCAGGCCTCTGACGTCGTACGCGCAGACGTCATACGCGCAGACGCAGCGGAGCGAGCAAAGGCTCTGCACTCACACACCCACTAAGGGGAACTAAGAAATTTGTATACAATGAGCGAGGCAGGGGACAGGCGCCGTCTTGGCTGCTCCGGCTCCCCACAACTTCACACACCTACATTATGACTTCACACACCTCCATTCTATGACTTCACACACCTCCATTCTATGAGTTCACACACCTCCATTCTATGACTTCACACACCTCCAGTCTTTGACTTCACACCCCTCCATTCTGTGACTTCACACACCTCCATTCTATAACTTCACACACCTCCATTGTGACTTCCCACACCTCCAGTCTGAGTTCACACACCTCCGTTCTGACTTCACACACCTCCATTCTATTACTTCACACACCTCCATTCTATGACTTCACACACCTCCATTCTGACTTCACACACCTCCATTCTATTACTTCACATAACTCCATTCTGACTTCACACACCTCCATTCTATTACTTCACACACCTCCATTCTATGACTTCACACACCTCCATTCTGACTTCACACACCTCCATTCTATTACTTCACATAACTCCATTCTGACTTCACACACCTCCATTGTGTGAATTCACACAACTCCATTACATGACTTCGCACACTTCCATTCGATGACTTCACACACCTCCATTCTATGACTTCACACACCTTCATTCTACTTCAGAAACATCCGTTCTATGACTTCACACACCTCCTTTCTATGATTTCGCAAACCTCCATTCTGTGACTTCACACACCTCCATTCTATGGTTTCACACACCTCCATTCTATGACTTCACACACCTCCATTCTATGACTTCACACACCTATATTCTTTGACTTCGCACACCTCCGTTCTTTGACTTCACACACTTCAATTCTATGACTTCACACACCTCCATTCTTTGACTTCACACACGTACATTATGAGTTCATACACCTCCATTCTGTGACTTCACACACCTCCATTCTTTGACTTCACACACCTCCATTCTGTGACTTCACACACCTCCATTCTATGACTTCACACACCTCCATTCTATGAATTCACACATCTGCATTCTGTGACTTCACACAACTCCATTCTATGACTTCCCACACCTCCATTCTGGGAATTCACACACCTCCATTCTGAGTTCACACACCTCCGTTCTGTGACTTTACACACCTTCATTCCGTGACTTCACACACCTTCATTCTATGGTTACACACACCTCCATTCTAGGACTTCACACACCTCCATTCTATGACTTCACACACCTATATTCTTTGACTTCGCACACCTCCGTTCTTTGACTTCACACACCTCCATGTTGAGTTCACACACCTCCATTTGTGACGTTACACACCACCATTTTGACTTCACACACCTCCATTCTGTGACTTCACACACCTCCATTCTGTGACTTCACACACCTCCATTTTCACTTCACACACTTCCATTCTGTGTCTTCACACACCTCCATTCTGTGACTTCGCACACCTCCATTGTTTGGCTTCACACACCTGCATTCTTTGACTTCACACACCTCCATTCCATGACTTCACACACCTCTACTCTATCAGTTCACACACATCCATTCTATGAGTTCACACACCACCATTTTGTCTTCACACACCTCCATTCTATGACTTCACACACTTACATTCTTACTTCAGGAAAATCCATTGTATGAATTCACCCACCTCCATTCTATGTCTTCACAAACCTCCATTCTATGACTTCACACACCTCCATTCTATGACTTCACACACCTCCATTCTATGACTTCACACACTTCCATTCTTTGACTTCACACACCTCCATTCTTTGACTTCACACATCTCAATTGTGAGTTCACACACCTCCATTCTATGAATTCACACACCTCCATTCTGTGACTTCACTCACCTCCATTCTGTGACTTCACACATCTCAATTCTGTGACTTCACACACCTACATTATGACTTCACACACCTCCATTCTATGACTACACACACCTCCATTCTATGACTTCACACACCTCCATTCTGTGACTTCACACACCTCCATTCTGAGTTCACACACCTCCATTCTATGACTTCACACACCTCCATTCTATGAGTTCACACACCTCCATTCTATGACTTCAAACACCTCCAGTCTTTGACTTCACATCCCTCCATTCTGTGACTTCACACACCTCCATTCTATAACTTCACACACCTCCATTGTGACTTCCCACACCTCCAATCTGAGTTCACACACCTCCATTCTGACGTCACACACCTCCATTCTATGACTTCACACACCTCCATTCTATGACTTCACACACCTCCATTCTGACTTCACACACCTCCATTCTATTACTTCACATAACTCCATTCTGACTTCACACACCTCCATTCTGTGACTTCACACATCTCAATTCTGTGACTTCACACACCTACATTATGACTTCACACACCTCCATTCTATGACTTCACACACCTCCATTCTATGAGTTCACACACCTCCATTCTATGACTTCACACACCTCCAGTCTTTGACTTCACACCCCTCCATTCTGTGACTTCACACACCTCCATTCTATAACTTCACACACCTCCATTGTGACTTCCCACACCTCCAGTCTGAGTTCACACACCTCCGTTCTGACTTCACACACCTCCATTCTATTACTTCACACACCTCCATTCTATGACTTCACACACCTCCATTCTGACTTCACACACCTCCATTCTATTACTTCACATAACTCCATTCTGACTTCACACACCTCCATTGTGTGACTTCACACAACTCCATTACATGACTTCGCACACTTCCATTCTATGACTTCACACACCTCCATTCTATGACTTCACACACCTTCATTCTACTTCAGAAACATCCGTTCTATGACTTCACACACCTCCTTTCTCTGATTTCGCAAACCTCCATTCTGTGACTTCACACACCTCCATTCTATGGTTTCACACACCTCCATTCTATGACTTCACACACCTCCATTCTATGACTTCACACACCTATATTCTTTGACTTCGCACACCTCCGTTCTTTGACTTCACACACTTCCATTCTATGACTTCACACACCTCCATTCTTTGACTTCACACACGTCCATTGTGAGTTCACACACCTCCATTCTGTGACTTCACACACCTCCATTCTTTGACTTCACACACCTCCATTCTGTGACTTCACACACCTCCATTCTATGACTTCACACACCTCCATTCTATGAATTCACACATCTGCATTCTGTGACTTCACACAACTCCATTCTATGACTTCCCACACCTCCATTCTGGGAATTCACACACCTCCATTCTGAGTTCACACACCTCCTTTCTGTTACTTTACACACCTTCATTCCGTGACTTCACACACCTTCATTCTATGGTTTCACACACCTCCATTCTAGGACTTCACACACCTCCATTCTATGACTTCACACACCTATATTCTTTGACTTCGCACACCTCCGTTCTTTGACTTCACACACCTCCATTTTGAGTTCACACACCTCCATTTGTGACGTTACACACCACCATTTTGACTTCACACACCTCCATTCTGTGACTTCACACACCTCCATTCTGTGACTTCACACACCTCCATTTTCACTTCACACACTTCCATTCTGTGACTTCACACACCTCCATTCTGTGACTTAGCACACCTCCATTGTTTGGCTTCACACACCTCCATTCTTTGACTTCACACACCTCCATTCCATGACTTCACACACCTCTGCTCTATCAGTTCACACACATCCATTCTATGAGTTCACACACCACCATTTTGACTTCACACACCTCCATTCTATGACTTCACACACTTACATTCTTACTTCAGGAACATCCATTGTATGAATTCACCCACCTCCATTCTATGTCTTCACAAACCTCCATTCTATGACTTCACACACCTCCATTCTATGACTTCACACACCTCCATTCTATGACTTCACACACCGCCATTCTATGACTTCACACACTTCCATTCTTTGACTTCACACACCTCCATTCTTTGACTTCACACATCTCAATTGTGAGTTCACACACCTCCATTCTATGACTTCACACACCTCCATTCTGTGACTTCACTCACCTCCATTCTGTGACTTCACACATCTCAATTCTGTGACTTCACACACCTACATTGTGACTTCACACACCTCCATTCTATGACTACACACACCTCCATTCTATGACTTCACACACCTCCATTCTGTGACTTGACACACCTCCATTCTGAGTTCACACACCTCCATTCTATGACTTCACACACCTCCATTCTATGAGTTCACACACCTCCATTCTATGACTTCAAATACCTCCAGTCTTTGACTTCACACCCCTCCATTCTGTGACTTCACACACCTCCATTCTATAACTTCACACACCTCCATTGTGACTTCCCACACCTCCAATCTGAGTTCACACACCTCCATTCTGACTTCACACACCTCCATTCTATGACTTCACACACCTCCATTCTATGACTTCACACACCTCCATTCTGACTTCACACACCTCCATTCTGTTACTTCACATAACTCCATTCTGACTTCACACACCTCCATTGTGTGACTTCACACAACTCCATTCCATGACTTCGCACACCTCCATTCGATGACTTCACACACCTCCATTCTATGACTTCACACACCTTCATTCTACTTCAGAAACATCCGTTCTATGACTTCACACACCTCCATTCTATGACTTCACACACCTCCATTCTATAACTTCACACACCTTCATTCTACTTCAGAAACATCCGTTCTATGTCTTCACACACCTCCATTCTATAACTTCACACACCTCCATTGTGACTTCCCACACCTCCAATCTGAGTTCACACACCTCCGATCTGACTTCACACACCTCCATTCTATGACTTCACACACCTCCATTCTATGACTTCACACACCTCCATTCTGACTTCACACACCTCCATTCTATTACTTCACATAACTCCATTCTGACTTCACACACCTCCATTGTGTGACTTCACACAACTCCATTGCATGACTTCGCACACCTCCATTCGATGACTTCACACACCTCCATTCTATGACTTCACACACCTTCATTCTACTTCAGAAACATCCGTTCTATGACTTCACACACCTCCTTTCTATGATTTCGCAAACCTCCATTCTGTGACTTCACACACCTCCATTCTGAGTTCACACACCTCAATTCTGTGACTTCACACACCTCAATTCTGGATTCACACACCTCCATTCTATGACTTCACACACTTCCATTCTATGACTTCACACACCTCCATTCTTTGGCTTCACACACGTCCATTGTGAGTTCACACACCTCCATTCTGTGACTTCACACACCTCCATTCTTTGACTTCCCACACCTCCATTCTGTGACTTCACACACCTCCATTCTATGACTTCACACACTTCCATTCTATGAATTCACACATCTGCATTCTGTGACTTCACACAACTCCATTCTATGAATTCCCACACCTCTATTCTGGGAATTCACACACCTCCATTCTGAGTTCACACACCTCTGTTCTGTGACTTTACACACCTTCATTCCGTGACTTCACATACCTTCATTCTATGGTTTCACACACCTCCATTCTATGACTTCACACACCTCCATTCTATGACTTCACACACCTATATTCTTTGACTTCGCACACCTCCGTTCTTTGACTTCACACACCTCCATTTTGAGTTCACACACCTCCATTTGTGACGTTACACACCACCATTTTGACTTCACACACCTCCATTCTGTGACTTCACACACCTCCATTCTGTGACCTCACACACCTCCATTTTGACTTCACACACACACTTCCATTCTGTGACTTCACACACCTCCATTCTGTGACTTCGCACACCTCCATTGTTTGGCTTCACACACCTCCATTCTTTGACTTCACACACCTCCATTCCATGACTTCACACACCTCTACTCTATCAGTTCACACACATCCATTCTATGAGTTCACACACCACCATTTTCACTTCACACACCTCCATTCTATGACTTCACACACTTACATTCTTACTTCAGGAACATCCATTGTATGAATTCACCCACCTCCATTCTATGTCTTCACAAACCTCCATTCTATGACTTCACACACCTCCATTCTATGACTTCACACACCTCCATTCTATGACTTCACACACCTCCATTCTATGACTTCACACACTTCCATTCTTTGACTTCACACACCTCCATTCTTTGACTTCACACATCTCAATTGTGAGTTCACACACCTCCATTCGATGACTTCACACACCTCCATTCTATGACTTCACACACCTTCATTCTACTTCAGAAACATCCGTTCTATGACTTCATACACCATCATTCTATGACTTCACACACCTCCATTCTATAACTTCACACACCTTCATTCTATTTCAGAAACATCCGTTCTATGTCTTCACACACCTCCATTCTATAACTTCACACACCTCCATTGTGACTTCCCACACCTCCAATCTGAGTTCACACACCTCCGATCTGACTTCACACACCTCCATTCTATGACTTCACACACCTCCATTCTATGACTTCACACACCTCCATTCTGACTTCACACACCTCCATTCTATTACTTCACATAACTCCATTCTGACTTCACACACCTCCATTGTGTGACTTCACACAACTCCATTCCATGACTTTGCACACCTCCATTCGACGACTTCACACACCTCCATTCTATGACTTCACACACCTTCATTCTACTTCAGAAACATCCGTTCTATGACTTCACACACCTCCTTTCTATGATTTCGCAAACCTCCATTCTGTGACTTCACACACCTCCATTCTGAGTTCACACACCTCAATTCTGTGACTTCACACACCTCAATTCTGGATTCACACACCTCCATTCTATGACTTCACACACTTCCATTCTATGACTTCACACACCTCCATTCTTTGACTTCACACACGTCCATTGTGAGTTCACACACCTCCATTCTGTGACTTCACACACCTCCATTCTTTGACTTCACACACCTCCATTCTATGAATTCACACATCTGCATTCTGTGACTTCACACAACTCCATTCTATGACTTCCCACACCTCCATTCTGGGAATTCACACACCTCCATTCTGAGTTCACACACCTCCGTTCTGTGACTTTACACACCTTCATTCCGTGACTTCACACACCTTCATTCTATGGTTTCACACACCTCCATTCTATGACTTCACACACCTCCATTCTATGACTTCACACACCTATATTCTTTGACTTCGCACACCTCCGTTCTTTGACTTCACAAACCTCCATTTTGAGTTCACACACCTCCATTTGTGACGTTACACACCACCATTTTGACTTCACACACCTCCATTCTGTGACTTCACACACCTCCATTCTGTGACTTCACACACCTCCATTTTGACTTCACACACTTCCATTCTGTGACTTCGCACACCTCCATTGTTTGGCTTCACAAACCTCCATTCTTTGACTTCACACACCTCCATTCCATGACTTCACACACCTCTACTCTATTAGTTCACACACATCCATTCTATGAGTTCACACACCACCATTTTGACTTCACACACCTCCATTCTATGACTTCACACACTTACATTCTTACTTCAGGGACATCCATTGTATGAATTCAACCATCTCCATTCTATGTCTTCACAAAACTCCATTCTATGACTTCACACACCTCCATTCTATGACTTCACACACCTCCATTCTATGACTTCACACACTTCCATTCTTTGACTTCACACACCTCCATTCTTTGACTTCACACATCTCAATTGTGAGTTCACACACCTCCATTCTATGACTTCACACACCTCCATTCTATGACTTCACACACCTCCATTCTGTGACTTCACACATCTCAATTCTGTGACTTCACACACCTACATTATGACTTCACACACCTCCATTATATGACTGCACACACCTCCATTCTATGACTTCACACACCTCCATTCTGTGACTTCACACACCTCCATTCTGAGTTCACACACCTCCATTCTGTGACTTCACACACCTCCAATCTTACTTCACACAGCTCCATTCTATGACTTCACACACCTCCATTCTGTGACTTCACACACCTCCATTCTATGACTTCACACACCTCCATTGTGACTTCACACACCTCTATTCTTTGAGTTCACACACCTCCATTCTGACTTCACACACCTCCATTCTATGACTTCACACACCTCCATTCTGACTTCACACACCTCCATTCTATGACTTCACACAACTCCATTCTGACTTCACACACCTCCATTCTGTGACTTCACACACTTCCATTCTTTGACTTCCCACACCTCCATTCGATGACTTCACACACCTCCATTCTTTGACTTCACACACCTCCATTCTATGAGTTGACACACCTCCATTTTTGACTCTACACACCACCTTTTTGACTTCACAAACCTCCATTCTGTGATTTCACACACCTCCATTCTGTGACTTCACACACCTTTATTGTTTGACTTCACACACCTCCATTCTGTGACTTCAAACACCTCCATTCCATGACTTAACACACCTCCATTCTATGAGTTCACACACCTCCATTCTATGAGTTCACACACCTCCATTTTGACTTCACACACGTCCATTCTATGACTTCACACACCTTCATTCTTACTTCAGAAACATCCATTCTATGACTTCACGCACCTCCATTCTATGACTTCACAAATCTCTGTTCTGTAACTTCACACACCTCCATTCTGAGGTCACACACCTCCATTCTCTGAGTTTTCACACCTCCATTCTGTGACTTAACACACCTCCATTCTATGACTTCACTGACCTCCACTCTTTGACTTCACACACCTTTATTGTTTGACTTCACACACCTCCATTCTGTGACTTCACACACCTCCATTGTGAGTTCACACACCTTCATTCTCTGAGTTCACACACCTCCATTCTGTGACTTAACACACCTCCATTCCATGACTTCACAGACCTCCATTCTGTGACTTCACACACCTTTATTGTTTGACTTCACACACCTCCATTCTATGACTTCACACAATTCCATTCTATGACTTCACACACCTCCATTCTTTGACTTCACACACCTCCATTGTGAGATCACACACCTCCATTCTGTGACTTCACACACCTCCATTCTGTGACTTCACACACCTCCATTCTGTGGCTTCACGCACCTCCATTCTTTGATTTCTCACACCTCCATTCTATTAATGCACACACCTCCATTCTGTGACTTCAAAGAACTCCACACACCTCCATTCTGTGACTTCACACACCTGAATTCTGAGACTTCACACGCCTCCATTATGACTTCACACACCTCCATTCTATGACTTCACACACCTCCATTCTATGACTTCAAACACCTAGATTCTGAGACTTCACACACCTCCATTCTGAGTTCACACACCTCCATTCTGTGACTTCACACACCTCCATTCTGACTTCACACAGCTCCATTCTCTGACTTCCAACACCTCCATTCTATGATTTCACACACCTCCATTCTATGACTTCACTCACCTCCATTCTGTGACTTCACAACCCTCCATTCTGAGTTCAAACACCTCCGTTCTGTGACTTAACACACCTCCATTCTGTGCCTTCCCACACCTCCATTCTATGACTTAACACACCTTCATTCTTACTTAACAACCATCCATTCTATGACTTCACTCTCCTCCATTCTATGACTTCACACACCTCCATTCTTTGACTTCACACACCTCCATTCTGTGACTTCACACACCTAAATTCTGTGACTTCACACACCTCCATTATGACTTCACACACATCCATTCTATGACTTCACACACCTCCATTCTATGACTTCACACACCTCCATTCTGTGACTTCACACACCTCCATCCTGAGTTCACACACCTCCATTCTGTGACTTCACACACCTCCAATCTGACTTCACACACATCCATTCTATGACTTCACACACCTCCATTCTATGACTTCACACACCTCCATTCTATGACTTCACACACCTCCATTGTGACTTCACACACCTCAATTCTATGAGTTCACACACCTCCATTCTGACTTCACACACCTCCATTCTATGACTTCACACACCTCCATTCTGACTTCACGCACCTCCATTCTATGACTTCACACAACTCCATTCTGACTTCACACACCTCCATTCTGTGACTTCACACACCTCCATTATATGACTTTACACACCTCCATTCTGTGACTTCACACACCTCCATTCTATGACTTCACACCTCCATTCTGTGATTTCACACACCTACATTGTGACTTCACAGACCTCCATTCTATGAGTTCACGCAAATGCATTGTGAATTCACACACCTCCATTCTATGACTCCACACACCTCCATTCTGACTTCACACACCTCCATTCTGACTTCACACACCTCAATTCTGTGACTTAACACAACTGCATTCTATGATTTCACACACCTCCATTCTATGACTGCACACACCTCCATTCTATGACTTCACACACCTCCTTTCTGAGTTGACACACCATCATTCTATGAGTTCACACACCGCCATTCTGACTTCACTCACCTCCATTCTGACTTCACACACCTCAATTCTGACTTAACACAACTCCATTCTATGATTTCACACACCTCCATTCTATGACTTCACACACCTCCATTCTATGACTTCACACACCTCCTTTCTGAGTTGACACATCTCCATTCTATGACTTCACACACCTCCAATCTGACTTCACACACCTCCATTTTATGACTTCACACACCTCCATTCTATGACTTCACACACTTCCATTCTGTGATTTCACACACCTACATTGTGACTTCACAGACCTCCATTCTATGAGTTCACGCAAATGCATTGTGAATTCACACACCTCCATTCTATGACTCCACACACCTCCATTCTGACTTCACACACCTCCATTCTGACTTCACACACCTCAATTCTGTGACTTAACACAACTGCATTCTAGGATTTCACACACCTCCATTCTATGACTTCACACACCTCCATTCTATGACTTCACACACCTCCTTTCTGAGTTGACACACCATCATTCTATGAGTTCACACACCGCCATTCTGACTTCACTCACCTCCATTCTGACTTCACACACCTCAATTCTGACTTAACACAACTCCATTCTATGATTTCACACACCTCCATTCTATGACTTCACACCTCCATTCTATGACTTCACACACCTCCTTTCTGAGTTGACACACCTCCATTCTATGACTTCACACACCTCCAATCTGACTTCACACACCTCCATTTTATGACTTCACACACCTCCATTCTATGACTTCACACACTTCCATTCTGTGATTTCACACACCTACATTGTGACTTCACAGACCTCCATTCTATGAGTTCACGCAAATGCATTGTGAATTCACACACCTCCATTCTATGACTCCACACACCTCCATTCTGACTTCACACACCTCCATTCTGACTTCACGCACCTCAATTCTGTGACTTAACACAACTGCATTCTATGATTTCACACACCTCCATTCTATGACTTCACACACCTCCATTCTATGACTTCACACACCTCCTTTCTGAGTTGACACACCATCATTCTATGAGTTCACACACCGCCATTCTGACTTCACTCACCTCCATTCTGACTTCACACACCTCAATTCTGAATTAACACAACTCCATTCTATGATTTCACACACCTCCATTCTATGACTTCACACACCTCCATTCTGTGACTTCACACACCTCCTTTCTGAGTTGACACACTTCCATTCTCTGACGTCAAACACCTCCATTCTGTGACTTCACACACCTCCATTCTATGACTTCACACACCTCCATTCTATGACTTCACACACCCCCATTGTGCGACTTCACAAACCTCCATTCTATGACTTCACACACCTCCATTCTGTTACTTCACACACCTCCATTCTGAGTTCACACACCTCCATTTTGTGATTTCACAAACCTCCATTCTGTGACTTCACACACCTCCATTCTATGACTTCACACACCTCAATTCTGTGACTTAACACAACTGCATTCTATGATTTTACACACCTCCATTCTATGACTTCACACACCTCCATTCTATGACTTCACACACCTCCATTCTGTGACTTCACACACCTGCATTCTATGACCTCACACACCGCCATTCTATGACTTCGCACACCTGCATTGTGACTTCACACTCCTCCATTCTATGAGTTCACACACCTCCATTCTGACTTTGCACACATCTATTCTGACTTCACACACCTCCATTCTGACTTCACACACCTCCATTCTATGACTTCATACAACTCCATCTGACTTCACACTATTCCATTCTCTGACGTCAAACACCTCCATTCTGTGACTTCACACACCTCCATTCTATGACTTCACACACCTCCATTCTATGACTTCACACACCCCCATTGTGCGACTTCACAAACCTCCATTCTATGACTTCACACACCTCCATTCTGTTACTTCACACCCCTCCATTCTGAGTTCACACACCTCCATTTTGTGATTTCACACACCTCCATTCTGTGACTTCACCCACCTCCATTCTATGACTTCACACACCTCCATTCTGACTTCACAAACTCAATTCTTTGACTTCACACACCTCCATTCTGTGACTTCACACACCTCCAATCTATGACTTCACACACCTCCATTCTGTGACTTCACACACCTGCATTCTATGACCTCACACACCTCCATTCTATGACTTCGCACACCTGCATTGTGACTTCACACACCTCCATTCTATGACTTCACACACCTCCATTCTGACTTCACACACCTCCATTCTATGACTTCACACACCTCCATTCTGACTTCACACACCTCCATTCTATGACTTCATACAACTCCATCTGACTTCACACACCTCCATTCATTGACTTCACACACCTACATTCCATGACTTCACACACCTCCATTCTATGAGTTCACACACCTCCATACTATTAATTCACACACCTCCATTCTGTGACTTCACACAACTCCATTCTATGACTTCCCTCACCTCCATTCTGTGACTTCACACACCTCCATTCTGAGTTCACAAACCTCAATTCTGTGACTTAACGCACCTCCATTCTGTGACTTCACACACCTCCGTTCTGACTTCACACACCTCCATTCTATGACTTCACACACCTCCATTCTGTGACTTCACACACCTCAATTCTGTGACTTCACACACCACCATTGTTTGACTTCACACACCTATATTCTTGGACTTCACACACCTCCATTCCATGACTTCACACATCTCCATTATATGAGTTCACATTCCCCCATTTTGACTTCACACACCTCCATTCTATGACTTCACACACCTTCATTCTACTTCAGAAACATCCATTCTATGACTTCACACACCTCCATTCTATGACTTCACACACCTCCATTCTATGACTTAACACAATTCCATTCTATGACTTCACACACCTCCATTCTTTGACTTCACACACCTCCATTGTGAGTTCACACATCTCCATTCTGTGACTTCAAACACCTCCATTCTGTGACTTCACACACCTCCATTCTGTGACTTCACACACCTCCATTCTATAATTACTCACACCTCCATTCTATTAATTCACACACCTCCATTCTGTGACTTCACACAACTCCATTCTATGACTTCCCTCACCTCCATTCTGTGACTTCACACACCTCCATTCTGAGTTCACAAACCTCAATTCTGTGACTTAACGCACCTCCATTCTGTGACTTCACACACCTCCGTTCTGACTTCACACACCTCCATTCTATGACTTCACACACCTCCATTCTGGACTTCACACACCTCAATTCTGTGACTTCACACACCTCCATTATGACTTCACACACATCCATTCTATGACTTCACACACCTCCATTCTGTGACTTCACACACTTCCACTCTATGACTTCACACACCTCCATTGTGACTTCACACAGCTCCATTCTATGACTTCACACACCTCCATTCTATGACTTCACACAACTCCATTTTGACTTCAGACACCTCCATTCTATGAGTTCACACACCTGCATTGTGACTTCACACAACTCCATTCTATGACTTCACACACCTCCATTCTGACTTCACACACGTCCATTGTAACTTCACAAACATCAATTCTGTGACTTCACACACCTCCATTCTTTGAATTCACACACCTCCATTCTATGACTTCACACATCTCCATTCTATGACTTCACACACCTCCATTCTATGACTTCACAAACCTCCATTCTGACTTCACACACCTCCATTCTGACTTCACAAACATCAATTCTGTGACTTCACACACCTCCATTCTATGATTTCACACACCTCCATTCTATGACTTCACACACCTCCATTCTATGACTTCACACACTTCCATTCTTTGACTTCACACACCTCCATTCTTTGACTTCACACATCTCAATTGTGAGTTCACACACCTCCATTCTATGACTTCACACACCTCCATTCTGTGACTTCACACATCTCAATTCAGTGACTTCACACACCTCCATTATGACTTCAAACACCTCCATTCTATGACTTCACACACCTCCATTCTATGACTTCACACACCTCCATTTTATGACTTCACACACCTCCATTCTATGACTTCACACACTTCCATTCTGTGATTTCACACACCTACATTGTGACTTCACAGACCTCCATTCTATGAGTTCACGCAAATGCATTGTGAATTCACACACCTCCATTCTATGACTCCACACACCTCCATTCTGACTTCACACACCTCAATTCTGTGACTTAACACAACTGCATTCTATGATTTCACACACCTCCATTCTATGACTTCACACACCTCCATTCTATGACTTCACACACCTCCTTTCTGAGTTGACACACCATCATTCTATGAGTTCACACACCGCCATTCTGACTTCACTCACCTCCATTCTATGACTTCACACAGCTCCATTCTGACTTCACACAGCTCCATTCTATGACTTCGCACACATCTATTCTGACTTCACACACCTCCATTCTGTGACTTCACACACCTCCATTCTGATTTCACACACTTCCATTCTCTGACGTCAAACACCTCCATTCTGTGACTTCACACACCTCCATTCTATGACTTCACACACCTCCATTCTATGACTTCACACACCCCCATTGTGCGACTTCACAAACCTCCATTCTATGACTTCACACACCTCCATTCTGTTACTTCACACACCTCCATTCTGAGTTCACACACCTCCATTTTGTGATTTCACACACCTCCATTCTGTGACTTCACACACCTCCATTCTATGACTTCACACACCTTAATTCTATGACTTCACAAACCTCCATTCTATGACTTCACACACCTCCATTCTGTGACTTTACACACCTCCAATCTATGACTTCACACACCTCCATTCTGTGACTTCACACACCTGCATTCTATGACCTCACACACCTCCATTCTATGACTTCGCACACCTGCATTGTGACTTCACACACCTCCATTCTATGAGTTCACACACCTCCATTCTGACTTCACACACCTCCATTCTATGACTTCACACACCTCCATTCTGACTTCACACACCTCCATTCTATGACTTCATACAACTCCATCTGACTTCACACACCTCCATTCATTGACTTCACACACCTACATTCCATGACTTCACACACCTCCATTCTATGAGTTCACACACCTCCATTCTATGAGTTCACACACCTCCATTTTGACTTCACACACCTCCAGTCTTTGACTTCATACACCTTCATTCTCACTTCAGAAACATCCATTCTATGACTTCACGCACCTCCATTCTATGAGTTCACAAACCTCCGTTCTGTGACTTCACCCACCTCCATCCTGACTTCACACACCTCCATTCTGACTTCACAAACTCAATTCTTTGACTTCACACACCTCCATTCTATGATTTCACACACTTCCATTCTATGAATTCACACACCTCCATTCTATGACTTAACACACCTCATTTCTGAGTTGACACACCTCCATTCTGTGATTTCACACACCTCCAATTTGACTTCACACACCTCCATTCTATGATTTCACACAGCTGCATTCCGACTTCAGACACCTCCATTTGTGACTTCACACACCACAATTTTGACTTCAAACACCTACATTCTGTGACTTCACACACCTCCATTCTCTGACTTCACACACCTCCATTTTGACTTCACACACTTCCATTCTTTGACTTAACACACCTCCATTCTATGTTTTCTCACACCTCCATACTATTAATTCACACACCTCCATTCTGTGACTTCACACAACTCCATTCTATGACTTCCCTCACCTCCATTCTGTGACTTCACACACCTCCATTCTGAGTTCACAAACCTCAATTCTGTGACTAAACGCACCTCCATTCTGTGACTTCACACACCTCCGTTCTGACTTCACACACCTCCATTCTATGACTTCACACACCTCCATTCTGTGACTTCACACACCTCAATTCTGTGACTTCACACACCACCATTGTTTGACTTCACACACCTATATTCTTGGACTTCACACACCTCCATTCCATGACTTCACACATCTCCATTATATGAGTTCACATTCCCCCATTTTGACTTCACACACCTCCATTCTATGACTTCACACACCTTCATTCTACTTCAGAAACACCCATTCTATGACTTCACACACCTCCATTCTATGACTTCACACACCTCCATTCTATGACTTCACACACCTCCATTCTATGACTTCACACACCTCCATTCTTTGACTTCACACACCTCCATTGTGAGTTCACACACCTCCGTTCTGACTTCACACACCTCCATTCTATGACTTCACACACCTCCATTCTTTGACTTCACACACCTGAATTCTGAGACTTCACACGCTTCCATTATGACTTCACACACCTCCATTCTATGACTTCACACACCTCCATTCTATGACTTCACACAACTCCATTTTGACTTCAGACACCTCCATTCTATGAGTTCACACACCTGCATTGTGACTTCACACAACTCCATTCTATGACTTCACACACCTCCATTCTGACTTCACACACGTCCATTGTAACTTCACAAACATCAATTCTGTGACTTCACACACCTCCATTCTTTGAATTCACACACCTCCATTCTATGACTTCACACATCTCCATTCTATGACTTCACACACCTCCATTCTATGACTTCACAAACCTCCATTCTGACTTCACACACCTCCATTCTGACTTCACAAACATCAATTCTGTGACTTCACACACCTCCATTCTATGATTTCACACACCTCCATTCTATGACTTCACACACCTCCATTCTATGACTTCACACACTTCCATTCTTTGACTTCACACACCTCCATTCTTTGACTTCACACATCTCAATTGTGAGTTCACACACCTCCATTCTATGACTTCACACACCTCCATTCTGTGACTTCACACATCTCAATTCACTGACTTCACACACCTCCATTATGACTTCACACACCTCCATTCTATGACTTCACACACCTCCATTCTATGACTTCACACACCTCCATTTTATGACTTCACACACCTCCATTCTATGACTTCACACACTTCCATTCTGTGATTTCACACACCTACATTGTGACTTCACAGACCTCCATTCTATGAGTTCACGCAAATGCATTGTGAATTCACACACCTCCATTCTATGACTCCACACACCTCCATTCTGACTTCACACACCTCCATTCTGACTTCACACACCTCAATTCTGTGACTTAACACAACTGCATTCTATGATTTCACACACCTCCATTCTATGACTTCACACACCTCCATTCTATGACTTCACACACCTCCTTTCTGAGTTGACACACCATCATTCTATGAGTTCACACACCGCCATTCTGACTTCACTCACCTCCATTCTATGACTTCACACAGCTCCATTCTGACTTCACACAGCTCCATTCTATGACTTCGCACACATCTATTCTGACTTCACACACCTCCATTCTGTGACTTCACACACCTCCATTCTGATTTCACACACTTCCATTCTCTGACGTCAAACACCTCCATTCTGTGACTTCACACACCTCCAATCTATGACTTCACACACCTCCATTCTATGACTTCACACACCCCCATTGTGCGACTTCACAAACCTCCATTCTATGACTTCACACACCTCCATTCTGTTACTTCACACACCTCCATTCTGAGTTCACACACCTCCATTTTGTGATTTCACACACCTCCATTCTGTGACTTCACACACCTCCATTCTATGACTTCACACACCTTAATTCTATGACTTCACAAACCTCCATTCTATGACTTCACACACCTCCATTCTGTGACTTCACACACCTCCAATCTATGACTTCACACACCTCCATTCTGTGACTTCACACACCTGCATTCTATGACCTCACACACCTCCATTCTATGACTTCGCACACCTGCATTGTGACTTCACACACCTCCATTCTATGAGTTCACACACCTCCATTCTGACTTCACACACCTCCATTCTATGACTTCACACACCTCCATTCTGACTTCACACACCTCCATTCTATGACTTCATACAACTCCATCTGACTTCACACACCTCCATTCATTGACTTCACACACCTACATTCCATGACTTCACACACCTCCATTCTATGAGTTCACACACCTCCATTCTATGAGTTCACACACCTCCATTTTGACTTCACACACCTCCAGTCTTTGACTTCATACACCTTCATTCTCACTTCAGAAACATCCATTCTATGACTTCACGCACCTCCATTCTATGAGTTCACAAACCTCCGTTCTGTGACTTCACCCACCTCCATCCTGACTTCACACACCTCCATTCTGACTTCACAAACTCAATTCTTTGACTTCACACAACTCTATTCTATGATTTCACACACTTCCATTCTATGAATTCACACACCTCCATTCTATGACTTAACACACCTCATTTCTGAGTTGACACACCTCCATTCTGTGATTTCACACACCTCCAATTTGACTTCACACACCTCCATTCTATGACTTCACACAGCTGCATTCCGACTTCAGACACCTCCATTTGTGACTTCACACACCACAATTTTGACTTCAAACACCTACATTCTGTGACTTCACACACCTCCATTCTCTGACTTCACACACCTCCATTTTGACTTCACACACTTCCATTCTTTGACTTAACACACCTCCATTCTATGTTTTCTCACACCTCCATACTATTAATTCACACACCTCCATTCTGTGACTTCACACAACTCCATTCTATGACTTCCCTCACCTCCATTCTGTGACTTCACACACCTCCATTCTGAGTTCACAAACCTCAATTCTGTGACTAAACGCACCTCCATTCTGTGACTTCACACACCTCCGTTCTGACTTCACACACCTCCATTCTATGACTTCACACACCTCCATTCTGTGACTTCACACACCTCAATTCTGTGACTTCACACACCACCATTGTTTGACTTCACACACCTATATTCTTGGACTTCACACACCTCCATTCCATGACTTCACACATCTCCATTATATGAGTTCACATTTCCCCATTTTGACTTCACACACCTCCATTCTATGACTTCACACACCTCCATTCTATGACTTCACACACCTTCATTCTACTTCAGAAACATCCATTCTATGACTTCACACACCTCCATTCTATGACTTCACACACCTCCATTCTATGACTTCACACAATTCCATTCTATGACTTCACACACCTCCATTCTTTGACTTCACACACCTCCAATCTGAGTTCACACACCTCCGTTCTGACTTCACACACCTCCATTCTATGACTTCACACACCTCCATTCTGTGACTTCACACACCTGAATTCTGAGACTTCACACGCTTCCATTATGACTTCACACACCTCCATTCTATGACTTCACACACCTCCATTCTATGACTTCACACACCTAGATTCTGTGACTTCACACACCTCCATTCTGAGTTCACACACCTCCATTCTGTGATTTCACACACCTCCATTCTGACTTCACACAGCTCCATAAATTGACTTCACACACCTCCATTCTGTGACTTCGCACACCTCCATTCTGACTTCACACAGCTCCATTCTCTGACTTCCCACACCTCCATTCTATGATTTCACACACCTCCATTCTATGACTTCACACACCTCCATTCTGTGACTTCACAACCATCCATTCTGAGTTCAAACACCTCCGTTCTGTGACTTAACACACCTCCATTCTCTGACTTCACACACCTCCTTTCTGAGTTCGCACACCTCCATTCTGTGACTTCACACACCTCCATTCTGACTTCACACAGCTCCATTCTATGACTTCACACACCTCCATTCTGTGCCTTCACACACCTCCATTCTGTGACTTAACACAACTTCATTCTTACTTAACAAACATCCATTCTATGACTTCACACACCTCCATTCTATGAGTTCAGGCAAATGCATTGTGAATTCACACACCTCCATTCTATGACTTCACACACCTCCATTCTGACTTCACACACCTCCATTCTGACTTCACACACCTCAATTCTGTGACTTAACTCAACTCCATTCTATGATTTCACACACCTCCATTCTATGACTTCACACACCTCCATTCTATGACTTCACACACCTCCTTTCTGAGTTGACACACCTCCATTCTATTACTTCACACACCTCCAATCTGACTTCACACACCTCCATTTTATGACTTCACACACCTCCATTCTATGACTTCACACACCTCCATTCTGTGATTTCACACACCTACATTGTGACTTCACAGACCTCCATTCTATGAGTTCACGCAAATGCATTGTGAATTCATACACCTCCATTCTATGACTTCACACACCTCCATTCTGACTTCACACACCTCCATTCTGACTTCACACACCTCAATTCTGTGACTTAACACAACTCCATTCTATGATTTCACACACCTCCATTCTATGACTTCACACACCTCCATTCTATGACTTCACACACCTCCTTTCTGAGTTGACACACCATCATTCTATGAGTTCACACACCGCCATTCTGACTTCACTCACCTCCATTCTATGACTTCACACAGCTCCATTCTGACTTCACACAGCTCCATTCTATGACTTCGCACACATCTATTCTAACTTCACACACCTCCATTCTGTGACTTCACACACCTCCATTCTGATTTCACACACTTCCATTCTCTGACGTCAAACACCTCCATTCTGTGACTTCACACACCTCCATTCTATGACTTCACACACCTCCATTCTATGACTTCACACACCCCCATTGTGCGACTTCACAAACCTCCATTCTATGACTTCACACACCTCCATTCTGTTACTTCACACACCTCCATTCTGAGTTCACACCCCTCCATTTTGTGATTTCACACACCTCCATTCTGTGACTTCACACACCTCCATTCTATGACTTCACACACCTTAATTCTATGACTTCACACACCTCCATTCTATGACTTCACACACCTCCATTCTGTGACTTCACACACCTCCAATCTATGACTTCACACACCTCCATTCTGTGAGTTCACACACCTGCATTCTATGACCTCACACACCTCCATTCTATGACTTCGCACACCTGCATTGTGACTTCACACACCTCCATTCTATGAGTTCACACACCTCCATTCTGACTTCACACACCTCCATTCTATGACTTCACACACCTCCATTCTGACTTCACACACCTCCATTCTATGACTTCATACAACTCCATCTGACTTCACACACCTCCATTCATTGACTTCACACACCTACATTCCATGACTTCACACACCTCCATTCTATGAGTTCACACACCTCCATTCTATGAGTTCACACACCTCCATTTTGACTTCACACACCTCCAGTCTTTGACTTCATACACCTTCATTCTCACTTCAGAAACATCCATTCTATGACTTCACGCACCTCCATTCTGTGAGTTCACAAACCTCCGTTCTGTGACTTCAGCCACCTCCATCCTGACTTCACACACCTCCATTCTGACTTCACAAACTCAATTCTTTGACTTCACACACCTCCATTCTATGATTTCACACACTTCCATTCTATGAATTCACACACCTCCATTCTATGACTTAACACACCTCATTTCTGAGTTGACACACCTCCATTCTGTGATTTCACACACCTCCAATTTGACTTCACACACCTCCATTCTATGACTTCACACAGCTGCATTCCGACTTCAGACACCTCCATTTGTGACTTCACACACCACAATTTTGACTTCAAACACCTACATTCTGTGACTTCACACACCTCCATTCTCTGACTTCACACACCTCCATTTTGACTTCACACACTTCCATTCTTTGACTTAACACACCTCCATTCTATGTTTTCTCACACCTCCATACTATTAATTCACACACCTCCATTCTGTGACTTCACACAACTCCATTCTATGACTTCCCTCACCTCCATTCTGTGACTTCACACACCTCCATTCTGAGTTCACAAACCTCAATTCTGTGACTAAACGCACCTCCATTCTGTGACTTCACACACCTCCGTTCTGACTTCACACACCTCCATTCTATGACTTCACACACCTCCATTCTGTGACTTCACACACCTCAATTCTGTGACTTCACACACCACCATTGTTTGACTTCACACACCTATATTCTTGGACTTCACACACCTCCATTCCATGACTTCACACATCTCCATTATATGAGTTCACATTCCCCCATTTTGACTTCACACACCTCCATTCTATGACTTCACACACCTCCATTCTATGACTTCACACACCTTCATTCTACTTCAGAAACATCCATTCTATGACTTCACACACCTCCATTCTATGACTTCACACACCTCCATTCTATGACTTCACACAATTCCATTCTATGACTTCACACACCTCCATTCTTTGACTTCACACACCTCCAATCTGAGTTCACACACCTCCGTTCTGACTTCACACACCTCCATTCTATGACTTCACACACCTCCATTCTGTGACTTCACACACCTGAATTCTGAGACTTCACACGCTTCCATTATGACTTCACACACCTCCATTCTATGACTTCACACACCTCCATTCTATGACTTCACACACCTAGATTCTGTGACTTCACACACCTCCATTCTGAGTTCACACACCTCCATTCTGTGATTTCACACACCTCCATTCTGACTTCACACAGCTCCATAAATTGACTTCACACACCTCCATTCTGTGACTTCGCACACCTCCATTCTGACTTCACACAGCTCCATTCTCTGACTTCCCACACCTCCATTCTATGATTTCACACACCTCCATTCTATGACTTCACACACCTCCATTCTGTGACTTCACAACCATCCATTCTGAGTTCAAACACCTCCGTTCTGTGACTTAACACACCTCCATTCTCTGACTTCACACACCTCCTTTCTGAGTTCGCACACCTCCATTCTGTGACTTCACACACCTCCATTCTGACTTCACACAGCTCCATTCTATGACTTCACACACCTCCATTCTGTGCCTTCACACACCTCCATTCTATGACTTAACACAACTTCATTCTTACTTAACAAACATCCATTCTATGACTTCACACACCTCCATTCTATGAGTTCAGGCAAATGCATTGTGAATTCACACACCTCCATTCTATGACTTCACACACCTCCATTCTGACTTCACACACCTCCATTCTGACTTCACACACCTCAATTCTGTGACTTAACTCAACTCCATTCTATGATTTCACACACCTCCATTCTATGACTTCACACACCTCCATTCTATGACTTCACACACCTCCTTTCTGAGTTGACACACCTCCATTCTATTACTTCACACACCTCCAATCTGACTTCACACACCTCCATTTTATGACTTCACACACCTCCATTCTATGACTTCACACACCTCCATTCTGTGATTTCACACACCTACATTGTGACTTCACAGACCTCCATTCTATGAGTTCACGCAAATGCATTGTGAATTCATACACCTCCATTCTATGACTTCACACACCTCCATTCTGACTTCACACACCTCCATTCTGACTTCACACACCTCAATTCTGTGACTTAACACAACTCCATTCTATGATTTCACACACCTCCATTCTATGACTTCACACACCTCCATTCTATGACTTCACACACCTCCTTTCTGAGTTGACACACCATCATTCTATGAGTTCACACACCGCCATTCTGACTTCACTCACCTCCATTCTATGACTTCACACAGCTCCATTCTGACTTCACACAGCTCCATTCTATGACTTCGCACACATCTATTCTAACTTCACACACCTCCATTCTGTGACTTCACACACCTCCATTCTGATTTCACACACTTCCATTCTCTGACGTCAAACACCTCCATTCTGTGACTTCACACACCTCCATTCTATGACTTCACACACCTCCATTCTATGACTTCACACACCCCCATTGTGCGACTTCACAAACCTCCATTCTATGACTTCACACACCTCCATTCTGTTACTTCACACACCTCCATTCTGAGTTCACACCCCTCCATTTTGTGATTTCACACACCTCCATTCTGTGACTTCACACACCTCCATTCTATGACTTCACACACCTTAATTCTATGACTTCACAAACCTCCATTCTATGACTTCACACACCTCCATTCTGTGACTTCACACACCTCCAATCTATGACTTCACACACCTCCATTCTGTGAGTTCACACACCTGCATTCTATGACCTCACACACCTCCATTCTATGACTTCGCACACCTGCATTGTGACTTCACACACCTCCATTCTATGAGTTCACACACCTCCATTCTGACTTCACACACCTCCATTCTATGACTTCACACACCTCCATTCTGACTTCACACACCTCCATTCTATGACTTCATACAACTCCATCTGACTTCACACACCTCCATTCATTGACTTCACACACCTACATTCCATGACTTCACACACCTCCATTCTATGAGTTCACACACCTCCATTCTATGAGTTCACACACCTCCATTTTGACTTCACACACCTCCAGTCTTTGACTTCATACACCTTCATTCTCACTTCAGAAACATCCATTCTATGACTTCACGCACCTCCATTCTGTGAGTTCACAAACCTCCGTTCTGTGACTTCAGCCACCTCCATCCTGACTTCACACACCTCCATTCTGACTTCACAAACTCAATTCTTTGACTTCACACACCTCCATTCTATGATTTCACACACTTCCATTCTATGAATTCACACACCTCCATTCTATGACTTAACACACCTCATTTCTGAGTTGACACACCTCCATTCTGTGATTTCACACACCTCCAATTTGACTTCACACACCTCCATTCTATGACTTCACACAGCTGCATTCCGACTTCAGACACCTCCATTTGTGACTTCACACACCACAATTTTGACTTCAAACACCTACATTCTGTGACTTCACACACCTCCATTCTCTGACTTCACACACCTCCATTTTGACTTCACACACTTCCATTCTTTGACTTAACACACCTCCATTCTATGTTTTCTCACACCTCCATACTATTAATTCACACACCTCCATTCTGTGACTTCACACAACTCCATTCTATGACTTCCCTCACCTCCATTCTGTGACTTCACACACCTCCATTCTGAGTTCACAAACCTCAATTCTGTGACTAAACGCACCTCCATTCTGTGACTTCACACACCTCCGTTCTGACTTCACACACCTCCATTCTATGACTTCACACACCTCCATTCTGTGACTTCACACACCTCAATTCTGTGACTTCACACACCACCATTGTTTGACTTCACACACCTATATTCTTGGACTTCACACACCTCCATTCCATGACTTCACACATCTCCATTATATGAGTTCACATTCCCCCATTTTGACTTCACACACCTCCATTCTATGACTTCACACACCTCCATTCTATGACTTCACACACCTTCATTCTACTTCAGAAACATCCATTCTATGACTTCACACACCTCCATTCTATGACTTCACACACCTCCATTCTATGACTTCACACAATTCCATTCTATGACTTCACACACCTCCATTCTTTGACTTCACACACCTCCAATCTGAGTTCACACACCTCCGTTCTGACTTCACACACCTCCATTCTATGACTTCACACACCTCCATTCTGTGACTTCACACACCTGAATTCTGAGACTTCACACGCTTCCATTATGACTTCACACACCTCCATTCTATGACTTCACACACCTCCATTCTATGACTTCACACACCTAGATTCTGTGACTTCACACACCTCCATTCTGAGTTCAAACACCTCCATTCTGTGATTTCACACACCTCCATTCTGACTTCACACAGCTCCATAAATTGACTTCACACACCTCCATTCTGTGACTTCGCACACCTCCATTCTGACTTCACACAGCTCCATTCTCTGACTTCCCACACCTCCATTCTATGATTTCACACACCTCCATTCTATGACTTCACACACCTCCATTCTGTGACTTCACAACCATCCATTCTGAGTTCAAACACCTCCGTTCTGTGACTTAACACACCTCCATTCTCTGACTTCACACACCTCCTTTCTGAGTTCGCACACCTCCATTCTGTGACTTCACACACCTCCATTCTGACTTCACACAGCTCCATTCTATGACTTCACACACCTCCATTCTGTGCCTTCACACACCTCCATTCTATGACTTAACACAACTTCATTCTTACTTAACAAACATCCATTCTATGACTTCACACACCTCCATTCTATGAGTTCAGGCAAATGCATTGTGAATTCACACACCTCCATTCTATGACTTCACACACCTCCATTCTGACTTCACACACCTCCATTCTGACTTCACACACCTCAATTCTGTGACTTAACTCAACTCCATTCTATGATTTCACACACCTCCATTCTATGACTTCACACACCTCCATTCTATGACTTCACACACCTCCTTTCTGAGTTGACACACCTCCATTCTATTACTTCACACACCTCCAATCTGACTTCACACACCTCCATTTTATGACTTCACACACCTCCATTCTATGACTTCACACACCTCCATTCTGTGATTTCACACACCTACATTGTGACTTCACAGACCTCCATTCTATGAGTTCACGCAAATGCATTGTGAATTCATACACCTCCATTCTATGACTTCACACACCTCCATTCTGACTTCACACACCTCCATTCTGACTTCACACACCTCAATTCTGTGACTTAACACAACTCCATTCTATGATTTCACACACCTCCATTCTATGACTTCACACACCTCCATTCTATGACTTCACACACCTCCTTTCTGAGTTGACACACCATCATTCTATGAGTTCACACACCGCCATTCTGACTTCACTCACGTCCATTCTATGACTTCACACAGCTCCATTCTGACTTCACACAGCTCCATTCTATGACTTCGCACACATCTATTCTGACTTCACACACCTCCATTCTCTGACGTCAAACACCTCCATTCTGTGACTTCACACACCTCCATTCTCTGACTTCACATACCTCCATTCTGTGACTTCACACACCCCCATTGTGCGACTTCACACACCTCCATTCTATGCCTTCACACACCTCCATTCTGTGACTTCACACACCTCCATTTTGACTTCACACACTTCCATTCTTTGACTTAACACACCTCCATTCTGTGACTTCACACACCACCATTGTTTGACTTCACACACCTATATTCTTGGACTTCACACACCTCCATTTCATGACTTCACACATCTCCATTTTATGAGTTCACATACCCCCATTTTGACTTCACAAACCTCCATTCTATGACTTCACACACCTTCATTCTACTTCAGAAACATCCCTTCTATGACTTCACACACCTCCATTCTATGACTTTACACACCTCCATTCTATGACTTCACACAATTCCATTCTATGACTTCACACACCTCCATTCTTTGACTTCACACACCTCCATTGTGAGTTCACACACCTCCATTCTGTGACTTCAAGCACCTCCATTCTTTGACTTCACACACCTCCATTCTGTGACTTCACACACCTCCATTCTATGAATTCTCACAGCTCCATTCTATTAATTCACACACCTCCATTCTGTGACTTCACACAACTCCATTCTATGACTTCCCTCACCTCCATTCTGTGACTTCACACACCTCCATTCTGAGTTCACAAACCTCAATTCTGTGACTTAACGCAGCTCCATTCTCTGACTTCACACACCTCAGTTCTGACTTCACACACCTCCATTCTATGACTTCACACACCTCCATTCTGTGACTTCACACACCTCAATTCTGTGACTTCACACACCTCCAGTATGACTTCACACACCTCCATTCTATGACTTCACACACTTCCATTCTATGACTTCACACACCTAGATTCTGTGACTTCACACACCTCCGTTCTGAGTTCACACACCTCAATTCTGTGACTTCACACACATCCATTCTGACTTCACACAGCTCCATTCAATGACTTTACACACCTCCATACTGTGACTTCTCACACCTCCAATCTGACTTCACACAGCTCCACTCTATGCCTTCCCACACCTCCATTCTATGATTTCACACACGTCCATTCTATGACTTCACACACCTCCATTCTGTGATTTCACACACCTTCATTCTGCGTTCAAACACCTCCGTTCTGTTACTTAACACACCTCCATTCAGTGACTTCACACACCACCATTCTGAGTTCACACACCTCCATTCTGTGACTTCACACACCTCCAATCTGACTTCACACAGCTCCATTCTATGACTTCGCACACATCTATTCTGACTTCACACACCTCCATTCTCTGACGTCAAACACCTCCATTCTGTGACTTCACACACCTCCATTCTCTGACTTCACATACCTCCATTCTATGACTTCACACACCCCCATTGTGCGACTTCACACACCTCCATTCTATGCCTTCACACACCTCCATTCTGTGACTTCACACACCTCCATTTTGACTTCACACACTTCCATTCTTTGACTTAACACACCTCCATTCTGTGACTTCACACACCACCATTGTTTGACTTCACACACCTATATTCTTGGACTTCACACCCCTCCATTTCATGACTTCACACATCTCCATTTTATGAGTTCACATACCCCCAATTTGACTTCACAAACCTCCATTCTATGACTTCACACACCTTCATTCTACTTCAGAAACATCCCTTCTATGACTTCACACACCTCCATTCTATGACTTCACACACCTCCATTCTATGACTTCACACAATTCCATTCTATGACTTCACACACCTCCATTCTTTGACTTCACACACCTCCATTGTGAGTTCACACACCTCCATTCTGTGACTTCAAGCACCTCCATTCTTTGACTTCACACACCTCCATTCTGTGACTTCACACACCTCCATTCTATGAATTCTCACACCTCCATTCTATTTATTCACATACCTCCATTCTGTGACTTCACACAACTCCATTCTATGACTTCCCTCACCTCCATTCTGTGACTTCACACACCTCCATTCTGAGTTCACAAACCTCAATTCTGTGACTTAACGCAGCTCCATTCTCTGACTTCACACACCTCCGTTCTGACTTCACACACCTCCATTCTATGACTTCACACACCTCCATTCTGTGACTTCACACACCTCAATTCTGTGACTTCACACACCTCCAGTATGACTTCACACACCTCCATTCTATGACTTCACACACTTCCATTCTATAACTTCACACACCTAGATTCTGTGACTTCACACACCTCCGTTCTGAGTTCACACACCTCAATTCTGTGACTTCACACACCTCCATTCTGACTTCACACAGCTCCATTCAATGACTTTACACACCTCCATACTGTGACTTCTCACACCTCCAATCTGACTTCACACAGCTCCACTCTATGCCTTCCCACACATCCATTCTATGATTTCACACACGTCCATTCTATGACTTCACACACCTCCATTCTGTGATTTCACACACCTCCATTCTGCGTTCAAACACCTCCGTTCTGTTACTTAACACACCTCCATTCTGTGACTTCACACACCACCATTCTGAGTTCACACACCTCCATTCTGTGACTTCACACACCTCCATTCTGACTTCAAACAGCTCCATTCTATGACTTCACACACTTCCATTCTGTGCCTTCACACACCTCCATTCTATGACTTAACACACCTTCATTCTTACTTCACAAACATCCATTCTATGTCTTCAAACACCTCCATTCTATGACTTCACACACCTCCATTCTATGACTTCACACACCTCCATTCTGTGACTTCACACACCTCCATTCCATGACTTCACAGACCTCCATTCTGTGACTTCACACACCTTTATTGTTTGACTTCACACACCTCCGTTCTATGACTTAACACAATTCCTTCTATGACTTCACACACCTCCATTCTTTGACTTCACACACCTCCATTGTGAGTTCACACACCTCCATTCTGTGACTTCACACACCTCCATTCTGTGACTTCACACACCTCCATTCTGTGACTTCACACACCTCCATTCTATGATTTCTCACACCTCCATTCTATTAATTCACACACCTCCATTCTGTGACTTCACACAACTCCATTCTATGACTTCCCACACCTCCATTCTGTGACTTCACACACCTCCATTCTGAGTTCACAAACGTCCATTTTGTGACTTAACGCACCTTCATTCTGTGACTTCACACACCTCCAGTCTTTGACTTCACACCCCTCCATTCTGTGACTTCACACACCTCCATTCTATAACTTCACACAGCTCCATTGTGACTTCCCACACCTCCAATCTGAGTTCACACACCTCCGTTCTGACTTCACACACCTCCATTCTATGACTTCACACACCTCCATTCTGTGACTTCACACACCTGAATTCTGAGACTTCACACGCCTCCATTATGACTTCACACACCTCCATTCTATGACTTCACACACCTCCATTCTATGACTTCACACACCTAGATTCTGTGACTTCACACACCTCCATTCTGAGTTCACACACCTCCATTCTGTGACTTAACGCAGCTCCATTCTCTGACTTCACACACCTCCGTTCTGACTTCACACACCTCCATTCTATGACTTCACACACCTCCATTCTGTGACTTCACACACCTCAATTCTGTGACTTCACACACCTCCAGTATGACTTCACACACCTCCATTCTATGACTTCACATACTTCCATTCTATGACTTCACACACCTAGATTCTGTGACTTCACACACCTCTGTTCTGAGTTCACACACCTCAATTCTGTGACTTCACACACCTCCATTCTGACTTCACACAGCTCCATTCAATGACTTTACACACCTCCATACTGTGACTTCTCACACCTCCAATCTGACTTCACACAGCTCCACTCTATGCCTTCCCACACATCCATTCTATGATTTCACACACGTCCATTCTATGACTTCACACACCTCCATTCTGTGATTTCACACACCTCCATTCTGCGTTCAAACACCTCCGTTCTGTTACTTAACACACCTCCATTCTGTGACTTCACACACCACCATTCTGAGTTCACACACCTCCATTCTGTGACTTCACACACCTCCATTCTTACTTCAAACAGCTCCATTCTATGACTTCACACACTTCCATTCTGTGCCTTCACACACCTCCATTCTATGACTTAACACACCTTCATTCTTACTTCACAAACATCCATTCTATGACTTCACACACCTCCATTCTATGACTTCACACACCTCCATTCTATGACTTCACACACCTCCATTCTGTGACTTCACACACCTCCATTCCATGACTTCACAGACCTCCATTCTGTGACTTCACACACCTTTATTGTTTGACTTCACACACCTCCGTTCTATGACTTCACACAATTCCATTCTATGACTTCACACACCTCCATTCTTTGACTTCACACACCTCCATTGTGAGTTCACACACCTCCATTCTGTGACTTCACACACCTCCATTCTGTGACTTCACACACCTCCATTCTGTGACTTCACACACCTCCATTCTATGATTTCTCACACCTCCATTCTATTAATTCACACACCTCCATTCTGTGACTTCACACAACTCCATTCTATGACTTCCCACACCTCCATTCTGTGACTTCACACACCTCCATTCTGAGTTCAAACACCTCCGTTCTGTGACTTAACACACCTCCATTCTCTGACTTCACACACCTCCATTCTTTGACTTCACACTACTCCATTCTGACTTCACACACCTCCATTCTGTGACTTCACACACCTCCATTCCATGACATCGCACACCTCCATTCGATGACTTCACACACCTCCATTCTATGACTTCACACACCTTCATTCTACTTCAGAAACATCCGTTCTATGACTTCACACACCTCCATTCTATGATTTCACAAACCTCCATTCTGTGACTTCACACACCTCCATTCTGACTTCACAAACTCAATTCTTTGACTTCACACAACTCCATTCTATGATTTCACACACTTCCATTCTATGAATTCACACACCTCCATTCTATGACTTAACACACCTCATTTCTGAGTTGACACACCTCCATTCTGTGATTTCACACACCTCCAATTTGACTTCACACACCTCCATTCTATGACTTCACACAGCTGCATTCCGACTTGAGACACCTCCATTTGTGACTTCACACACCACAATTTTGACTTCAAACACCTACATTCTGTGACTTCACACACCTCCATTCTGTGACTTCACACACCTCCATTTTGACTTCACACACTTCCATTCTTTGACTTAACACACCTCCATTCTATGATTTCTCACACCTCCATTCTATTAATTCACACACCTCCATTCTGTGACTTCACACAACTCCATTCTATGACTTCCCTCACCTCCATTCTGTGACTTCACACACCTCCATTCTGAGTTCACAAACCTCAATTCTGTGACTTAACGCAGCTCCATTCTCTGACTTCACACACCTCCGTTCTGACTTCACACACCTCCATTCTATGACTTCACACACCTCCATTCTGTGACTTCACACACCTCAATTCTGTGACTTCACACACCTCCAGTATGACTTCACACACCTGCATTCTATGACTTCACACACTTCCATTCTATGACTTCACACACCTAGATTCTGTGACTTCACACACCTCCGTTCTAAGTTCACACACCTCAATTCTGTGACTTCACACACCTCCATTCTGACTTCACACAGCTCCATTCAATGACTTTACACACCTCCATACTGTGACTTCTCACACCTCCAATCTGACTTCACACAGCTCCACTCTATGCCTTCCCACACCTCCATTCTATGATTTCACACACGTCCATTCTATGACTTCACACACCTCCATTCTGTGATTTCACACACCTCCATTCTGCGTTCAAACACCTCCGTTCTGTTACTTAACACACCTCCATTCAGTGACTTCACACACCACCATTCTGAGTTCACACACCTCCATTCTGTGACTTCACACACCTCCATTCTGACTTCAAACAGCTCCATTCTATGACTTCACACACTTCCATTCTGTGCCTTCACACACCTCCATTCTATGACTTAACACACCTTCATTCTTACTTCACAAACATCCATTCTATGTCTTCACACACCTCCATTCTATGACTTCACACACCTCCATTCTATGACTTCACACACCTCCATTCTGTGACTTCACACACCTCCATTCCATGACTTCACAGACCTCCATTCTGTGACTTCACACACCTTTATTGTTTGACTTCACACACCTCCGTTCTATGACTTAACACAATTCCTTCTATGACTTCACACACCTCCATTCTTTGACTTCACACACCTCCATTGTGAGTTCACACACCTCCATTCTGTGACTTCACACACCTCCATTCTGTGACTTCACACACCTCCATTCTGTGACTTCACACACCTCCATTCTATGATTTCTCACACCTCCATTCTATTAATTCACACACCTCCATTCTGTGACTTCACACAACTCCATTCTATGACTTCCCACACCTCCATTCTGGGACTTCACACACCTCCATTCTGAGTTCACAAACGTCCATTTTGTGACTTAACGCACCTTCATTCTGTGACTTCACACACCTCCAGTCTTTGACTTCACACCCCTCCATTCTGTGACTTCACACACCTCCATTCTATAACTTCACACAGCTCCATTGTGACTTCCCACACCTCCAATCTGAGTTCACACACCTCCGTTCTGACTTCACACACCTCCATTCTATGACTTCACACACCTCCATTCTGTGACTTCACACACCTGAATTCTGAGACTTCACACGCCTCCATTATGACTTCACACACCTCCATTCTATGACTTCACACACATCCATTCTATGACTTCACACACCTAGATTCTGTGACTTCACACACCTCCATTCTGAGTTCACACACCTCCATTCTGTGACTTAACGCAGCTCCATTCTCTGACTTCACACACCTCCGTTCTGACTTCACACACCATTCTATGACTTCACACACCTCCATTCTGTGACTTCACACACCTCAATTCTGTGACTTCACACACCTCCAGTATGACTTCACACACCTCCATTCTATGACTTCACATACTTCCATTCTATGACTTCACACACCTAGATTCTGTGACTTCACACACCTCTGTTCTGAGTTCACACACCTCAATTCTGTGACTTCACACACCTCCATTCTGACTTCACACAGCTCCATTCAATGACTTTACACACCTCCATACTGTGACTTCTCACACCTCCAATCTGACTTCACACAGCTCCACTCTATGCCTTCCCACACATCCATTCTATGATTTCACACACGTCCATTCTATGACTTCACACACCTCCATTCTGTGATTTCACACACCTCCATTCTGCGTTCAAACACCTCCGTTCTGTTACTTAACACACCTCCATTCTGTGACTTCACACACCACCATTCTGAGTTCACACACCTCCATTCTGTGACTTCACACACCTCCATTCTGACTTCAAACAGCTCCATTCTATGACTTCACACACTTCCATTCTGTGCCTTCACACACCTCCATTCTATGACTTAACACACCTTCATTCTTACTTCACAAACATCCATTCTATGTCTTCAAACACCTCCATTCTATGACTTCACACACCTCCATTCTATGACTTCACACACCTCCATTCTGTGACTTCACACACCTCCATTCCATGACTTCACAGACCTCCATTCTGTGACTTCACACACCTTTATTGTTTGACTTCACACACCTCCGTTCTATGACTTAACACAATTCCTTCTATGACTTCACACACCTCCATTCTTTGACTTCACACACCTCCATTGTGAGTTCACACACCTCCATTCTGTGACTTCACACACCTCCATTCTGTGACTTCACACACCTCCATTCTGTGACTTCACACACCTCCATTCTATGATTTCTCACACCTCCATTCTATTAATTCACACACCTCCATTCTGTGACTTCACACAACTCCATTCTATGACTTCCCACACCTCCATTCTGTGACTTCACACACCTCCATTCTGAGTTCACAAACGTCCATTTTGTGACTTAACGCACCTTCATTCTGTGACTTCACACACCTCCAGTCTTTGACTTCACACCCCTCCATTCTGTGACTTCACACACCTCCATTCTATAACTTCACACAGCTCCATTGTGACTTCCCACACCTCCAATCTGAGTTCACACACCTCCGTTCTGACTTCACACACCTCCATTCTATGACTTCACACACCTCCATTCTGTGACTTCACACACCTGAATTCTGAGACTTCACACGCCTCCATTATGACTTCACACACCTCCATTCTATGACTTCACACACCTCCATTCTATGACTTCACACACCTAGATTCTGTGACTTCACACACCTCCATTCTGAGTTCACACACCTCCATTCTGTGACTTAACGCAGCTCCATTCTCTGACTTCACACACCTCCGTTCTGACTTCACACACCTCCATTCTATGACTTCACACACCTCCATTCTGTGACTTCACACACCTCAATTCTGTGACTTCACACACCTCCAGTATGACTTCACACACCTCCATTCTATGACTTCACATACTTCCATTCTATGACTTCACACACCTAGATTCTGTGACTTCACACACCTCTGTTCTGAGTTCACACACCTCAATTCTGTGACTTCACACACCTCCATTCTGACTTCACACAGCTCCATTCAATGACTTTACACACCTCCATACTGTGACTTCTCACACCTCCAATCTGACTTCACACAGCTCCACTCTATGCCTTCCCACACATCCATTCTATGATTTCACACACGTCCATTCTATGACTTCACACACCTCCATTCTGTGATTTCACACACCTCCATTCTGCGTTCAAACACCTCCGTTCTGTTACTTAACACACCTCCATTCTGTGACTTCACACACCACCATTCTGAGTTCACACACCTCCATTCTGTGACTTCACACACCTCCATTCTTACTTCAAACAGCTCCATTCTATGACTTCACACACTTCCATTCTGTGCCTTCACACACCTCCATTCTATGACTTAACACACCTTCATTCTTACTTCACAAACATCCATTCTATGACTTCACACACCTCCATTCTATGACTTCACACACCTCCATTCTATGACTTCACACACCTCCATTCTGTGACTTCACACACCTCCATTCCATGACTTCACAGACCTCCATTCTGTGACTTCACACACCTTTATTGTTTGACTTCACACACCTCCGTTCTATGACTTCACACAATTCCATTCTATGACTTCACACACCTCCATTCTTTGACTTCACACACCTCCATTGTGAGTTCACACACCTCCATTCTGTGACTTCACACACCTCCATTCTGTGACTTCACACACCTCCATTCTGTGACTTCACACACCTCCATTCTATGATTTCTCACACCTCCATTCTATTAATTCACACACCTCCATTCTGTGACTTCACACAACTCCATTCTATGACTTCCCACACCTCCATTCTGTGACTTCACACACCTCCATTCTGAGTTCAAACACCTCCGTTCTGTGACTTAACACACCTCCATTCTCTGACTTCACACACCTCCATTCTTTGACTTCACACTACTCCATTCTGACTTCACACACCTCCATTCTGTGACTTCACACACCTCCATTCCATGACATCGCACACCTCCATTCGATGACTTCACACACCTCCATTCTATGACTTCACACACCTTCATTCTACTTCAGAAACATCCGTTCTATGACTTCACACACCTCCATTCTATGATTTCACAAACCTCCATTCTGTGACTTCACACACCTCCATTCTGACTTCACAAACTCAATTCTTTGACTTCACACAACTCCATTCTATGATTTCACACACTTCCATTCTATGAATTCACACACCTCCATTCTATGACTTAACACACCTCATTTCTGAGTTGACACACCTCCATTCTGTGATTTCACACACCTCCAATTTGACTTCACACACCTCCATTCTATGACTTCACACAGCTGCATTCCGACTTGAGACACCTCCATTTGTGACTTCACACACCACAATTTTGACTTCAAACACCTACATTCTGTCACTTCACACACCTCCATTCTGTGACTTCACACACCTCCATTTTGACTTCACACACTTCCATTCTTTGACTTAACACACCTCCATTCTATGATTTCTCACACCTCCATTCTATTAATTCACACACCTCCATTCTGTGACTTCACACAACTCCATTCTATGACTTCCCTCACCTCCATTCTGTGACTTCACACACCTCCATTCTGAGTTCACAAACCTCAATTCTGTGACTTAACGCAGCTCCATTCTCTGACTTCACACACCTCCGTTCTGACTTCACACACCTCCATTCTATGACTTCACACACCTCCATTCTGTGACTTCACACACCTCAATTCTGTGACTTCACACACCTCCAGTATGACTTCACACACCTGCATTCTATGACTTAACACACTTCCATTCTATGACTTCACACACCTAGATTCTGTGACTTCACACACCTCCGTTCTGAGTTCACACACCTCAATTCTGTGACTTCACACACCTCCATTCTGACTTCACACAGCTCCATTCAATGACTTTACACACCTCCATACTGTGACTTCTCACACCTCCAATCTGACTTCACACAGCTCCACTCTATGCCTTCCCACACCTCCATTCTATGATTTCACACACGTCCATTCTATGACTTCACACACCTCCATTCTGTGATTTCACACACCTCCATTCTGCGTTCAAACACCTCCGTTCTGTTACTTAACACACCTCCATTCAGTGACTTCACACACCACCATTCTGAGTTCACACACCTCCATTCTGTGACTTCACACACCTCCATTCTGACTTCAAACAGCTCCATTCTATGACTTCACACACTTCCATTCTGTGCCTTCACACACCTCCATTCTATGACTTAACACACCTTCATTCTTACTTCACAAACATCCATTCTATGTCTTCACACACCTCCATTCTATGACTTCACACACCTCCATTCTATGACTTCACACACCTCCATTCTGTGACTTCACACACCTCCATTCCATGACTTCACAGACCTCCATTCTGTGACTTCACACACCTTTATTGTTTGACTTCACACACCTCCGTTCTATGACTTAACACAATTCCTTCTATGACTTCACACACCTCCATTCTTTGACTTCACACACCTCCATTGTGAGTTCACACACCTCCATTCTGTGACTTCACACACCTCCATTCTGTGACTTCACACACCTCCATTCTGTGACTTCACACACCTCCATTCTATGATTTCTCACACCTCCATTCTATTAATTCACACACCTCCATTCTGTGACTTCACACAACTCCATTCTATGACTTCCCACACCTCCATTCTGTGACTTCACACACCTCCATTCTGAGTTCACAAACGTCCATTTTGTGACTTAACGCACCTTCATTCTGTGACTTCACACACCTCCAGTCTTTGACTTCACACCCCTCCATTCTGTGACTTCACACACCTCCATTCTATAACTTCACACAGCTCCATTGTGACTTCCCACACCTCCAATCTGAGTTCACACACCTCCGTTCTGACTTCACACACCTCCATTCTATGACTTCACACACCTCCATTCTGTGACTTCACACACCTGAATTCTGAGACTTCACACGCCTCCATTATGACTTCACACACCTCCATTCTATGACTTCACACACCTCCATTCTATGACTTCACACACCTAGATTCTGTGACTTCACACACCTCCATTCTGAGTTCACACACCTCCATTCTGTGACTTAACGCAGCTCCATTCTCTGACTTCACACACCTCCGTTCTGACTTCACACACCTCCATTCTATGACTTCACACACCTCCATTCTGTGACTTCACACACCTCAATTCTGTGACTTCACACACCTCCAGTATGACTTCACACACCTCCATTCTATGACTTCACATACTTCCATTCTATGACTTCACACACCTAGATTCTGTGACTTCACACACCTCTGTTCTGAGTTCACACACCTCAATTCTGTGACTTCACACACCTCCATTCTGACTTCACACAGCTCCATTCAATGACTTTACACACCTCCATACTGTGACTTCTCACACCTCCAATCTGACTTCACACAGCTCCACTCTATGCCTTCCCACACATCCATTCTATGATTTCACACACGTCCATTCTATGACTTCACACACCTCCATTCTGTGATTTCACACACCTCCATTCTGCGTTCAAACACCTCCGTTCTGTTACTTAACACACCTCCATTCTGTGACTTCACACACCACCATTCTGAGTTCACACACCTCCATTCTGTGACTTCACACACCTCCATTCTTACTTCAAACAGCTCCATTCTATGACTTCACACACTTCCATTCTGTGCCTTCACACACCTCCATTCTATGACTTAACACACCTTCATTCTTACTTCACAAACATCCATTCTATGACTTCACACACCTCCATTCTATGACTTCACACACCTCCATTCTATGACTTCACACACCTCCATTCTGTGACTTCACACACCTCCATTCCATGACTTCACAGACCTCCATTCTGTGACTTCACACACCTTTATTGTTTGACTTCACACACCTCCGTTCTATGACTTCACACAATTCCATTCTATGACTTCACACACCTCCATTCTTTGACTTCACACACCTCCATTGTGAGTTCACACACCTCCATTCTGTGACTTCACACACCTCCATTCTGTGACTTCACACACCTCCATTCTGTGACTTCACACACCTCCATTCTATGATTTCTCACACCTCCATTCTATTAATTCACACACCTCCATTCTGTGACTTCACACAACTCCATTCTATGACTTCCCACACCTCCATTCTGTGACTTCACACACCTCCATTCTGAGTTCAAACACCTCCGTTCTGTGACTTAACACACCTCCATTCTCTGACTTCACACACCTCCATTCTTTGACTTCACACTACTCCATTCTGACTTCACACACCTCCATTCTGTGACTTCACACACCTCCATTCCATGACATCGCACACCTCCATTCGATGACTTCACACACCTCCATTCTATGACTTCACACACCTTCATTCTACTTCAGAAACATCCGTTCTATGACTTCACACACCTCCATTCTATGATTTCACAAACCTCCATTCTGTGACTTCACACACCTCCATTCTGACTTCACAAACTCAATTCTTTGACTTCACACAACTCCATTCTATGATTTCACACACTTCCATTCTATGAATTCACACACCTCCATTCTATGACTTAACACACCTCATTTCTGAGTTGACACACCTCCATTCTGTGATTTCACACACCTCCAATTTGACTTCACACACCTCCATTCTATGACTTCACACAGCTGCATTCCGACTTGAGACACCTCCATTTGTGACTTCACACACCACAATTTTGACTTCAAACACCTACATTCTGTCACTTCACACACCTCCATTCTGTGACTTCACACACCTCCATTTTGACTTCACACACTTCCATTCTTTGACTTAACACACCTCCATTCTATGATTTCTCACACCTCCATTCTATTAATTCACACACCTCCATTCTGTGACTTCACACAACGCCATTCTATGACTTCCCTCACCTCCATTCTGTGACTTCACACACCTCCATTCTGAGTTCACAAACCTCAATTCTGTGACTTAACGCAGCTCCATTCTCTGACTTCACACACCTCCGTTCTGACTTCACACACCTCCATTCTATGACTTCACACACCTCCATTCTGTGACTTCACACACCTCAATTCTGTGACTTCACACACCTCCAGTATGACTTCACACACCTGCATTCTATGACTTCACACACTTCCATTCTATGACTTCACACACCTAGATTCTGTGACTTCACACACCTCCGTTCTGAGTTCACACACCTCAATTCTGTGACTTCACACACCTCCATTCTGACTTCACACAGCTCCATTCAATGACTTTACACACCTCCATACTGTGACTTCTCACACCTCCAATCTGACTTCACACAGCTCCACTCTATGCCTTCCCACACCTCCATTCTATGATTTCACACACGTCCATTCTATGACTTCACACACCTCCATTCTGTGATTTCACACACCTCCATTCTGCGTTCAAACACCTCCGTTCTGTTACTTAACACACCTCCATTCAGTGACTTCACACACCACCATTCTGAGTTCACACACCTCCATTCTGTGACTTCACACACCTCCATTCTGACTTCAAACAGCTCCATTCTATGACTTCACACACTTCCATTCTGTGCCTTCACACACCTCCATTCTATGACTTAACACACCTTCATTCTTACTTCACAAACATCCATTCTATGTCTTCACACACCTCCATTCTATGACTTCACACACCTCCATTCTATGACTTCACACACCTCCATTCTGTGACTTCACACACCTCCATTCCATGACTTCACAGACCTCCATTCTGTGACTTCACACACCTTTATTGTTTGACTTCACACACCTCCGTTCTATGACTTAACACAATTCCTTCTATGACTTCACACACCTCCATTCTTTGACTTCACACACCTCCATTGTGAGTTCACACACCTCCATTCTGTGACTTCACACACCTCCATTCTGTGACTTCACACACCTCCATTCTGTGACTTCACACACCTCCATTCTATGATTTCTCACACCTCCATTCTATTAATTCACACACCTCCATTCTGTGACTTCACACAACTCCATTCTATGACTTCCCACACCTCCATTCTGGGACTTCACACACCTCCATTCTGAGTTCACAAACGTCCATTTTGTGACTTAACGCACCTTCATTCTGTGACTTCACACACCTCCAGTCTTTGACTTCACACCCCTCCATTCTGTGACTTCACACACCTCCATTCTATAACTTCACACAGCTCCATTGTGACTTCCCACACCTCCAATCTGAGTTCACACACCTCCGTTCTGACTTCACACACCTCCATTCTATGACTTCACACACCTCCATTCTGTGACTTCACACACCTGAATTCTGAGACTTCACACGCATCCATTATGACTTCACACACCTCCATTCTATGACTTCACACACATCCATTCTATGACTTCACACACCTAGATTCTGTGACTTCACACACCTCCATTCTGAGTTCACACACCTCCATTCTGTGACTTAACGCAGCTCCATTCTCTGACTTCACACACCTCCGTTCTGACTTCACACACCATTCTATGACTTCACACACCTCCATTCTGTGACTTCACACACCTCAATTCTGTGACTTCACACACCTCCAGTATGACTTCACACACCTCCATTCTATGACTTCACATACTTCCATTCTATGACTTCACACACCTAGATTCTGTGACTTCACACACCTCTGTTCTGAGTTCACACACCTCAATTCTGTGACTTCACACACCTCCATTCTGACTTCACACAGCTCCATTCAATGACTTTACACACCTCCATACTGTGACTTCTCACACCTCCAATCTGACTTCACACAGCTCCACTCTATGCCTTCCCACACATCCATTCTATGATTTCACACACGTCCATTCTATGACTTCACACACCTCCATTCTGTGATTTCACACACCTCCATTCTGCGTTCAAACACCTCCGTTCTGTTACTTAACACACCTCCATTCTGTGACTTCACACACCACCATTCTGAGTTCACACACCTCCATTCTGTGACTTCACACACCTCCATTCTGACTTCAAACAGCTCCATTCTATGACTTCACACACTTCCAATCTGTGCCTTCACACACCTCCATTCTATGACTTAACACACCTTCATTCTTACTTCACAAACATCCATTCTATGTCTTCAAACACCTCCATTCTATGACTTCACACACCTCCATTCTATGACTTCACACACCTCCATTCTGTGACTTCACACACCTCCATTCCATGACTTCACAGACCTCCATTCTGTGACTTCACACACCTTTATTGTTTGACTTCACACACCTCCGTTCTATGACTTAACACAATTCCTTCTATGACTTCACACACCTCCATTCTTTGACTTCACACACCTCCATTGTGAGTTCACACACCTCCATTCTGTGACTTCACACACCTCCATTCTGTGACTTCACACACCTCCATTCTGTGACTTCACACACCTCCATTCTATGATTTCTCACACCTCCATTCTATTAATTCACACACCTCCATTCTGTGACTTCACACAACTCCATTCTATGACTTCCCACACCTCCATTCTGTGACTTCACACACCTCCATTCTGAGTTCACAAACGTCCATTTTGTGACTTAACGCACCTTCATTCTGTGACTTCACACACCTCCAGTCTTTGACTTCACACCCCTCCATTCTGTGACTTCACACACCTCCATTCTATAACTTCACACAGCTCCATTGTGACTTCCCACACCTCCAATCTGAGTTCACACACCTCCGTTCTGACTTCACACACCTCCATTCTATGACTTCACACACCTCCATTCTGTGACTTCACACACCTGAATTCTGAGACTTCACACGCCTCCATTATGACTTCACACACCTCCATTCTATGACTTCACACACCTCCATTCTATGACTTCACACACCTAGATTCTGTGACTTCACACACCTCCATTCTGAGTTCACACACCTCCATTCTGTGACTTAACGCAGCTCCATTCTCTGACTTCACACACCTCCGTTCTGACTTCACACACCTCCATTCTATGACTTCACACACCTCCATTCTGTGACTTCACACACCTCAATTCTGTGACTTCACACACCTCCAGTATGACTTCACACACCTCCATTCTATGACTTCACATACTTCCATTCTATGACTTCACACACCTAGATTCTGTGACTTCACACACCTCTGTTCTGAGTTCACACACCTCAATTCTGTGACTTCACACACCTCCATTCTGACTTCACACAGCTCCATTCAATGACTTTACACACCTCCATACTGTGACTTCTCACACCTCCAATCTGACTTCACACAGCTCCACTCTATGCCTTCCCACACATCCATTCTATGATTTCACACACGTCCATTCTATGACTTCACACACCTCCATTCTGTGATTTCACACACCTCCATTCTGCGTTCAAACACCTCCGTTCTGTTACTTAACACACCTCCATTCTGTGACTTCACACACCACCATTCTGAGTTCACACACCTCCATTCTGTGACTTCACACACCTCCATTCTGACTTCAAACAGCTCCATTCTATGACTTCACACACTTCCATTCTGTGCCTTCACACACCTCCATTCTATGACTTAACACACCTTCATTCTTACTTCACAAACATCCATTCTATGTCTTCAAACACCTCCATTCTATGACTTCACACACCTCCATTCTATGACTTCACACACCTCCATTCTGTGACTTCACACACCTCCATTCCATGACTTCACAGACCTCCATTCTGTGACTTCACACACCTTTATTGTTTGACTTCACACACCTCCGTTCTATGACTTAACACAATTCCTTCTATGACTTCACACACCTCCATTCTTTGACTTCACACACCTCCATTGTGAGTTCACACACCTCCATTCTGTGACTTCACACACCTCCATTCTGTGACTTCACACACCTCCATTCTGTGACTTCACACACCTCCATCCTATGATTTCTCACACCTCCATTCTATTAATTCACACACCTCCATTCTGTGACTTCACACAACTCCATTCTATGACTTCCCACACCTCCATTCTGTGACTTCACACACCTCCATTCTGAGTTCACAAACGTCCATTTTGTGACTTAACGCACCTTCATTCTGTGACTTCACACACCTCCAGTCTTTGACTTCACACCCCTCCATTCTGTGACTTCACACACCTCCATTCTATAACTTCACACAGCTCCACTGTGACTTCCCACACCTCCAATCTGAGTTCACACACCTCCGTTCTGACTTCACACACCTCCATTCTATGACTTCACACACCTCCATTCTGTGACTTCACACACCTGAATTCTGAGACTTCACACGCCTCCATTATGACTTCACACACCTCCATTCTATGACTTCACACACCTCCATTCTATGACTTCACACACCTAGATTCTGTGACTTCACACACCTCCATTCTGAGTTCACACACCTCCATTCTGTGACTTAACGCAGCTCCATTCTCTGACTTCACACACCTCCGTTCTGACTTCACACACCTCCATTCTATGACTTCACACACCTCCATTCTGTGACTTCACACACCTCAATTCTGTGACTTCACACACCTCCAGTATGACTTCACACACCTCCATTCTATGACTTCACATACTTCCATTCTATGACTTCACACACCTAGATTCTGTGACTTCACACACCTCTGTTCTGAGTTCACACACCTCAATTCTGTGACTTCACACACCTCCATTCTGACTTCACACAGCTCCATTCAATGACTTTACACACCTCCATACTGTGACTTCTCACACCTCCAATCTGACTTCACACAGCTCCACTCTATGCCTTCCCACACATCCATTCTATGATTTCACACACGTCCATTCTATGACTTCACACACCTCCATTCTGTGATTTCACACACCTCCATTCTGCGTTCAAACACCTCCGTTCTGTTACTTAACACACCTCCATTCTGTGACTTCACACACCACCATTCTGAGTTCACACACCTCCATTCTGTGACTTCACACACCTCCATTCTTACTTCAAACAGCTCCATTCTATGACTTCACACACTTCCATTCTGTGCCTTCACACACCTCCATTCTATGACTTAACACACCTTCATTCTTACTTCACAAACATCCATTCTATGACTTCACACACCTCCATTCTATGACTTCACACACCTCCATTCTATGACTTCACACACCTCCATTCTGTGACTTCACACACCTCCATTCCATGACTTCACAGACCTCCATTCTGTGACTTCACACACCTTTATTGTTTGACTTCACACACCTCCGTTCTATGACTTCACACAATTCCATTCTATGACTTCACACACCTCCATTCTTTGACTTCACACACCTCCATTGTGAGTTCACACACCTCCATTCTGTGACTTCACACACCTCCATTCTGTGACTTCACACACCTCCATTCTGTGACTTCACACACCTCCATTCTATGATTTCTCACACCTCCATTCTATTAATTCACACACCTCCATTCTGTGACTTCACACAACTCCATTCTATGACTTCCCACACCTCCATTCTGTGACTTCACACACCTCCATTCTGAGTTCAAACACCTCCGTTCTGTGACTTAACACACCTCCATTCTCTGACTTCACACACCTCCATTCTTTGACTTCACACTACTCCATTCTGACTTCACACACCTCCATTCTGTGACTTCACACACCTCCATTCCATGACATCGCACACCTCCATTCGATGACTTCACACACCTCCATTCTATGACTTCACACACCTTCATTCTACTTCAGAAACATCCGTTCTATGACTTCACACACCTCCATTCTATGATTTCACAAACCTCCATTCTGTGACTTCACACACCTCCATTCTGACTTCACAAACTCAATTCTTTGACTTCACACAACTCCATTCTATGATTTCACACACTTCCATTCTATGAATTCACACACCTCCATTCTATGACTTAACACACCTCATTTCTGAGTTGACACACCTCCATTCTGTGATTTCACACACCTCCAATTTGACTTCACACACCTCCATTCTATGACTTCACACAGCTGCATTCCGACTTGAGACACCTCCATTTGTGACTTCACACACCACAATTTTGACTTCAAACACCTACATTCTGTGACTTCACACACCTCCATTCTGTGACTTCACACACCTCCATTTTGACTTCACACACTTCCATTCTTTGACTTAACACACCTCCATTCTATGATTTCTCACACCTCCATTCTATTAATTCACACACCTCCATTCTGTGACTTCACACAACTCCATTCTATGACTTCCCTCACCTCCATTCTGTGACTTCACACACCTCCATTCTGAGTTCACAAACCTCAATTCTGTGACTTAACGCAGCTCCATTCTCTGACTTCACACACCTCCGTTCTGACTTCACACACCTCCATTCTATGACTTCACACACCTCCATTCTGTGACTTCACACACCTCAATTCTGTGACTTCACACACCTCCAGTATGACTTCACACACCTGCATTCTATGACTTCACATACTTCCATTCTATGACTTCACACACCTAGATTCTGTGACTTCACACACCTCCGTTCTGAGTTCACACACCTCAATTCTGTGACTTCACACACCTCCATTCTGACTTCACACAGCTCCATTCAATGACTTTACACACCTCCATACTGTGACTTCTCACACCTCCAATCTGACTTCACACAGCTCCACTCTATGCCTTCCCACACCTCCATTCTATGATTTCACACACGTCCATTCTATGACTTCACACACCTCCATTCTGTGATTTCACACACCTCCATTCTGCGTTCAAACACCTCCGTTCTGTTACTTAACACACCTCCATTCAGTGACTTCACACACCACCATTCTGAGTTCACACACCTCCATTCTGTGACTTCACACACCTCCATTCTGACTTCAAACAGCTCCATTCTATGACTTCACACACTTCCATTCTGTGCCTTCACACACCTCCATTCTATGACTTAACACACCTTCATTCTTACTTCACAAACATCCATTCTATGTCTTCACACACCTCCATTCTATGACTTCACACACCTCCATTCTATGACTTCACACACCTCCATTCTGTGACTTCACACACCTCCATTCCATGACTTCACAGACCTCCATTCTGTGACTTCACACACCTTTATTGTTTGACTTCACACACCTCCGTTCTATGACTTAACACAATTCCTTCTATGACTTCACACACCTCCATTCTTTGACTTCACACACCTCCATTGTGAGTTCACACACCTCCATTCTGTGACTTCACACACCTCCATTCTGTGACTTCACACACCTCCATTCTATGATTTCTCACACCTCCATTCTATTAATTCACACACCTCCATTCTGTGACTTCACACAACTCCATTCTATGACTTCCCACACCTCCATTCTGTGACTTCACACACCTCCATTCTGAGTTCACAAACGTCCATTTTGTGACTTAACGCACCTTCATTCTGTGACTTCACACACCTCCAGTCTTTGACTTCACACCCCTCCATTCTGTGACTTCACACACCTCCATTCTATAACTTCACACAGCTCCATTGTGACTTCCCACACCTCCAATCTGAGTTCACACACCTCCGTTCTGACTTCACACACCTCCATTCTATGACTTCACACACCTCCATTCTGTGACTTCACACACCTGAATTCTGAGACTTCACACGCCTCCATTATGACTTCACACACCTCCATTCTATGACTTCACACACCTCCATTCTATGACTTCACACACCTAGATTCTGTGACTTCACACACCTCCATTCTGAGTTCACACACCTCCATTCTGTGACTTAACGCAGCTCCATTCTCTGACTTCACACACCTCCGTTCTGACTTCACACACCTCCATTCTATGACTTCACACACCTCCATTCTGTGACTTCACACACCTCAATTCTGTGACTTCACACACCTCCAGTATGACTTCACACACCTCCATTCTATGACTTCACATACTTCCATTCTATGACTTCACACACCTAGATTCTGTGACTTCACACACCTCTGTTCTGAGTTCACACATCTCAATTCTGTGACTTCACACACCTCCATTCTGACTTCACACAGCTCCATTCAATGACTTTACACACCTCCATACTGTGACTTCTCACACCTCCAATCTGACTTCACACAGCTCCACTCTATGCCTTCCCACACATCCATTCTATGATTTCACACACGTCCATTCTATGACTTCACACACCTCCATTCTGTGATTTCACACACCTCCATTCTGCGTTCAAACACCTCCGTTCTGTTACTTAACACACCTCCATTCTGTGACTTCACACACCACCATTCTGAGTTCACACACCTCCATTCTGTGACTTCACACACCTCCATTCTTACTTCAAACAGCTCCATTCTATGACTTCACACACTTCCATTCTGTGCCTTCACACACCTCCATTCTATGACTTAACA